>WBZZ01006658.1:12500-62500 GCA_019918135.1 Paulinella micropora | reverse complement strand
ACACGTGCAACGCGCTAAGCGGACCCGATATCCGCCGGCCGGCGATGGCAAGTATCAACCCGACCGGGTATATCGGACCAGCCAACAGGCCCGCACTGCCCAATATGGTCAGACAGCCCCTCGGCCCGTCCAAAACCCGAATTACAAGCCACCTCCGCGTCCACAGCATCGTTTTGCGGCTCCAACACAGCGCCGCCACTTCTACATGTACGCTCGATCTGGTACCGGACACCAGCAGCGATTGAATACCAAACAGGGTCGGGCGTGACCATCAAGTCTGGAGCCCTCTCCAGACACCGCTCTATTCTTACCGCCGGATCATTCCACCATGGCTCTTCCCCACCGGGAAGTCACAGTCCTCGCTGTAAAGGATCCTCCATACTTCGATCCCGCCATGGCGGAACTCGCTGCAACATGCCCGGACCCGCGCATGCTTTACTGTACGACATCTACTGTTAGTGGAACACAGACCCCGTGGATTCTCATTTCCGAGAGACTTTGCCGCGACTTTCTAGACAAACAGGCAGCCAACTTACCGCGCCGCCTGCGCCCAAATACGCACCTGAAGTCATCAACTCCGGCCTCACTGCAGAACAACAACGACTTCTATGGGCACTCCTCGGAGAATTCGACGATGTCTTCCCAGATAAAGCAGGTGTCTTCAATCACACTGTCATGTCGCTCATCCTCAAACCGGGAGCTAAATCAATTGCGGTGCAATGCCCAAATTGGACTCCAGCGGTACAACAATACCTCAAAGGTTGGGCGATGGACGTTCTTACAGCCGGCCTCTGGTCCATGGCCTCTGCAAATTGTGCCTGGGCTAGTCGAGCCTTCCCCGTAGGAAAGTTTGAAGACTTGGCAATGGAGGTCATCCGCGACATACGCAACGTCTACGACTACCGCGGCGCCAACGACAACCTCCACCTGCCTGTGCCAGGTTTACCCAACCCGGATCAATACCGCGAACGCTTCGCGGGATGGCACTATCTCAGTTCTATCGACATGGTCGACGGCTTCACGCATCTGAGACTCAATCCAGATGATGGTAGCCGCGACATTGTCGCTGTTTGGACACCCTTAGGACTCCTAGTTCCTAATTTTATGCCTCAAGGTGTTCACCGCGCGTTGACCCCGGGAGACTTTCAACGCGCTATGGACAAGTCCTTCAACCATCTGGACTTTTGGAATAAATTCGTTTCGGCCTACCTCGACGACGTCACAGACTGCTCCAACGACTTCGATACCCATCTTCGCGAGCTCCGATGCATCTTTCAAGCCATGCGAGACTCCGGCCTCCATGGTTCGGCCCGGAAACTACGCTTAGGCTATCGCGAGCTCAACATTCTGGGCAAACGCTGCAGCAAGAAAGGTATCGATATCGCCGCAGATTCTTCCAAGGTCGACGCTGTTCTCAAGCTGGCCGACCCATCCAAAGTTTCTGAAGTCCGATTAGTCTTAGGTATGACCAACTTCATCCAAGCCCATATCCCTGACTATTCCCAATTAGTGGCACCTCTGACCAATCTTCTCAAATCCACTCACGCTCGGCCCTCCGGTGCCCCTTACCCGACCCGAGATGAGCGGAAATGTATGAAGAAGCTCCGCCGTGTCCTCACTACGCTCCCCATTCTGGTGAAGGCCATCGCAACGACTCTACCTCCGGACTCACGCAAGCCAGATCGGCACTGGCGGCGCACTTCATAATGGCCCAGAGCGCAACGCTCCGGTCATCCAGTACTTCTCCCAGAAGCTTACAGACACGCAAACACGATGGGCGACCTACGTTCGTGAAGCATACGGCGTCATCTACGGTATTCAACAGTGCCGCTACTACATCGATGCCAGCGATCACGAACTCACCATCGTCACAGATCACCGTCCCCTTTTGTGGCTATGGCACGCTCGCAGCCCCATGGTCGTCAACTGGGTTTTGGAGCACCTTCAGACGATAAGATTCAAAGTCGAATACCTACCAGGTAAGCAAAACCAACTCCCTGACGGTCTTTCACGTGTCCCTTGCATCGCCCCCGACCAGCCCACCCTGATTGGCGAAGCCGAGGCGACTCTCCTTTTATCCACCATTCCGGCACCCCTTTGGTTAGCAGTCGAAGGCACGCACGCGGCCCTGGATACCCGTCTCAAGTCCCTATCTTGCCGGATCCTCCGTGGCGGCCCCACTCTGCGTAGCATTCAAGCCCCATGGGACTTGGCCATTGTCATTCCCTCTGCTGAACGCTCCCCGATGGTTGCCCGCGATATGTTTGCTCTCCGCAAGCCCTTCGCACTGCTCATGCCTCAAGACTTGGTTCATTGCGTCCACGATGAAACTCTTCCACAGACGATCGTCGAGCAATGCCGCAAGATCTTATTCCTTGACGACAACCTCGTCTGGCTCGTACATGGACTTGGAATGGAACAACACTATATCTATCCTCTCGTTGCTACATCGCATGCGCAGCGCGTTACACGCCAGCAGATCATCAACGCACAACGACAGGACAGCTTCACGGCCCCTCTCTGGACCGAAGACGTCATCTCTGTCTCCGCCGGCTCAGCCGAGCTGATCCTCCGACAAGGTATCGCAGTCACCGTTGACCCCGATCAATCTTCAGTCCAGGTTTATGTCCCAGAAGAGCTACGCCGTCCCCTCATCAATTATGCCCACCTCATGCAGAACCACGCCAAGGCGCCGACACTCGTCCCCTTTATCAAGGAGCGCTACATTTGGTTCCGCACAGACGGTACGGATATCATGCATCATGACGTCCTCGCCGCCCTCCGTGACTGCCACTTTTGCCAACTAGTCCACGCCCGCCTGACCCTTAACCACGGCCGATATTCATCGCTCACATGGACGCATCAAGGACAGGGCATCAGCCTCGACCACGTTCACATCGGCATCCCCGGCGTCACTTCTCAGTACATACTGACCATCGTCGATCTTTTCTCGGGATTTCTCCAATTTATCCCATGCGTCCACATCCGCGGAAGAAACAGTGGAACTCATCCTCAATCGATGGGCCTACATCTTTGGTTTTCCGGAGTCCATCTTTTCCGATTATCATAGTTCTTTCGTTGGCACGTTGGCCAAACGATTTTGCAGCGTAGCCGGCTTCGAATGGCTCACTACCGCGCCCTACTCGCATCATCAACTCGGCTACGTTGAATGTCGCCACAAAGCAATCCGCACGGCTATCCAGTCTCTCCCTAAGGCAGAAAAGACCAACTGGCCCAGCATCATCCCTTCTCTCTCCTTCGCTCAGAACACATACGTTTCTACAGCAACCGGCACTACTGCCTTTGAAGGAATGCTCGCCCGCAAGCCCCGCTGCACGTTGGACTTCTTCGACTCGCCGGAGATTGTCAATACCCGCGCTACCGCTTCCAGCGCCGCCCTCGACGCATCACCGACACTGTCAATACAGTCGGCCGAACCGATCGCACTGTTAAACAGCGCCCGCACCGCTGTCACAACTTATGTCAGCGCATACACCACCGTTACCAGCGCCCGGTCCGTCGCTCAAAAGAACAAAGGCCGCCGCAAGGCTGTCAAGGAATGGAAAGTAAACGACACAGTCTCCGTCTACCGCCCCAAGCCTTCCAAGCAAGGAATTCCAGCCTCCTCCGTTCTTCAGTTCGACGGCCCCTACACCATCGTTGAGCAGGTCAGCTCAAACTGCTTCAAGCTGCGTCATCTCAAGACCAACAAGGTATTGAAACGCATCGACCGTTCACACCTCGCTCCGTATACTGCACCCACTGACGGCCTCGCTCCGCTCAACACGTCGCAGTAGACGATCACGACGACGACTCCGTCAACTACACCATGGGCGAAGTCGTAGCATTCATCGACCGCGATCAGGTTAAACTTGGCATCGTTTTAGACGAGGACCCAGAGAACGAGGAAAACCTCGTAGTTCACCAGCTCGGTACGACCTCAGACAATAACCCTCTCTTCCGTCCCATCTACGAAGATACAAGGGATCAAACCACTATCCAACGCTGGGGTAATCCCTTGGCCCACTGGAAGCCCCGGCCCACTGGAAGCCCCTTCTCTTCGACACAACAAACGATCAAGTTCATCGACACATCGAGTGGCGCTCTCACAAGACCAACAAAGACAAAGGCCGACTTCCCGCCAGCGTTCTTAAGCGTCTCAAAGGCCCTCTCATCACCGGCGAATCCTTCCCACTTCATATCTTCCAGAAGGGTAAGCAAGCTACATCGAAGGAATAGCCACTTCAACACTCTCAAGTGGGTTTTACATATCGTACCGGCTTCACCCGCCACAGCCCAGCGCTTTTCCCACTTGGCCCGCCATCGTCCCTAGATAAGCTACGCCACGACCAGAGTATCCCTGTAAGTCCTTGGTCGCCTTTTATGCCTGCAGGTCAACAATCATCCTCATCGAATCTGAACACCTCAGTGATTATATTGGCATGGCATAATTGGTGCATTAAATTTGGTTCATCTCGGCTGTGCGATACATGGCCACCTAGCTTCCTACGGCTCGACGTCAGCTCCCCGATATCAACGCATCGCTACTGCGCCTCAATTGTCTCAGTCCCGCTTCCGCATCCCGATATCCGGCCCTGGCTGATCTCCGTCTACACTGCGCTACACATCGACGCACTTCTTTTTTATCCTCCTCCTGGGTTTAAAGAGACTCATCTTTCTATTTTCTCCTACTTTTTTTTTCTGAGACAAGTCACTGACCAATCGTTAGTCACTCACTCTGTACGCAACTCTACTCAACCGTTAGGTCTGGGGGGGGGGGGAGCTATCAGACTGAGCACTTTAACGACCGGCCAAAACCACTACCGTTGACATTTTACTGTTTTTGACCGGCCCGTTAAATTCTCCTCTGCACGACGTTTTGACTTCACTAACTAGCTTTCGATTTCGTCCAGGAATGACTTCAAACGATTTAATCAAAGTTTTTACAGCAATTTCCATTTTCCCCTTCTCCATGCCTTTTTCCCTGATTTCCAGAAAACCACAAATTACGGTGAATTTTGGGAACACAGTCAAGAGAACATAAAAATGATAATTGCCGTGCACTGCGTGCACAGCCATTTGGCTCCGAAAGACTTTCCCAAATGAAAGTTCAGGACTTTTTACTTGAAGAAATAAATTGTACTTGAAGCCCTCCTTCAAGTGTTACAACTTATTCAACTTCAAGTGTCACACACTTTCTTCGATTTCTTGTTCTCCTTACTCAGATTACTTTCTCCTCCTTCTTTTCTATATTGTATCTAGTATGAGGCACTTGGACCTACACACAGATAGTAATAGAGAAGCTAGAAAAGCTCTCCTTGAGAAGTCGACAGTCGGTCGGATAGGTTCTCAGACCTACCTTTAGAAAACGATCAGAGATTTGCAAAAATACTCCGACGTATGTGTGAGATAATGCAGATAAATACACAAACTAGAAGGGTAGAGTGTTGTGCTCCTGTCCCTATGCTTGTTTGTGTTTTGTGTGTGTTCCTTCACTCTTCTGTCCACCTCCTTCTTCTTGGTCTCTGTGTGAGAACAGCAAGAACGACAGAGAGTTTGTATCTGATGTCTCCTTGTGAGCACACAGATACTGATTGTGCTAGAGGGTACGAGACACCTGCTTGAGACCAATCAAATTATTTGTTTTGTGAAAGAGTTATGAGGGAGCTGTGTTGGAGTATTTGTTTTCGTCTGACGTCCCCGTGTGAGACAGGTCAGTGAAAATTCACTCTGTTACCTGTGTGGCAAAGCAGAAAGAAATCACCCTAGTGATTTGGACTCCAAATGTAATGCCCCCAACGATAGCTCGAAAAAAAAGTCGGTAATACAACCAAACACAGTCCTCAAGAATGAGAATGATGTCTCGTTATATTAGCTCAGTGAAGCCAAAAAAAGGAAAACGGCAACAGACCAGGAATAAAATGGCATCAGGTCCAATCCGGACAAATAATACTGAAAAACAAGCTGGTGCACCTGTCACCAGGAAAAGGTACTTTTTACCTGCTATCCGGGGGTGATGCCTACACCTGTGAGCCTGGAAATTGCCAACCTGCATTCAGATGCCAGAATACACACACTGCTGTCATTTGATCTCAAAATACTTCCGAGAACAGGATAGGTCATGGTTGTGAGTTTGGATACAACCCCAAAGGATAAATACACAACGAACTCTTATTAAAAGTCTCTATGGCTGCAAAAAGCCCTAACTCCTGAGACTCTCAGTAGGCGAAATACCAGTAAATAGCTGAGAGGTCACTTCGTTTATTTACGTAGGTTTCTACTTGTTTGCAGGCTTGGGTGCAACGTACGATCGTATGTGAGCGTAGATTGTGAGTTGGTTTCTCAAAGACTATTTTTCTCAAACAAAAACAAACATACAAACAGTGTTTCATAGAGGACAGGGAATCTTATCCTACCCTCTCTATTAGTTTCTCTCTTCACTAGTCAATCGACTGAAGGAGGAACAGAACACAAACGAACAAAAACCAAACATAGGAGCTGACACTGTCCTCCTGTTGATCACTACTACGACATCATGTCGACAGAGACCGCCGAAGTGAATGAATTCTCGGAGGCAGATCAAAGAAGAGAAGAAGAAGAAGCAGGAGGAGGAGGAGGAAGAGGATTGAATGAAGGAGGAGGAGGAGGATTGAATGAAGGAGGAGGAGATGAAGGAGTAGGAGGAGGAGTAGAAGAGGGCTGGGATGATGAAGGAAGATATGGAGGAGACGAAGATGAAGGAGGATTTGAACAAGAAGAGACGGGAGGAGGAGGAGCATATGGTAATCCCTTAACACCTGCCTACACGGGAGGAGGAGGACGAAAAATGATAGACTTGATTCATAGTGATGGAGAGGAGATCACAGTGGAGGAACAACAGTGGGTGCAAGACCACTATGACCTCACTAAAGAAGAGTTTGATAACAAGATGGGGGTAGAGAAGGATACCTATGTGTGGATCCCTCAGGATCAAAGAAGAGAGAAAAGTCGTGCTAAAAAGGATGTCTATATCCTATTATCAAACACAGCACAGCTCCTCGGCAAACTGGTCTCTGATCCAGAAGAGAGAAAGAAGATACAGCATATCAAGTTTGGGGACACACACACCCACCTTGAATTACTCGATGCTATCTTTGGGGTGTACACTCAAACCCTGATTTGGGAACGTACATACGGCCCACGATGTGAGGGTTACCTCCAGTACACAAACCCAAGAGCAACGGCCAGATTCCCCGCGACTGGTCAGGAGGCAGTCGATGTAACAAAAATGAAGACCAATCTGGGTTCGAAAAACTCGAGTGGTATATTTCATTTTTTTACAATGGAAATAAAGGCCTTGGAGGAGGGGAAGGCAGAGATGGAAAAAGCATTAAGGCAGCAGGAGAAACTCATCCTGTGATTGATGAGTTAGAGAAGACCGACAGAGTTCTGACCAAGATCAGACTGTTGATGGGTGCGTTACTGCACAAGGAGGCATGGAAGAGATGGATTCCTACCAAGGATCACTCTGTCCTTAAATCACTTAGTAACGCACCACCGGTCGCCAACAAAGCAGGTGTTGACCAATATGTGGAGAAATATAATTTTCTCAGATCTGCTTCTGAATTGGTGGCCTTTATCACTCATGCTCAAAAGCTGGTGATATCTGAGAAGAAGAAGGCGAAAGAGAAGGCGGAGTTCGAGAAGACGATGAGACTGGAAAGAATGAAAGCAAAAGTGAGTGGTGCAAAGACACACCCTCCGACATATTTGACCCCACCAGCTCCTGCCCCACCAGCCCCTGCACCCTCGGGCTCAACTACGGTGGTGGTCACAAACACGGAGAAGAAGGACAGACAGAACCATCATAAATGCCTTCAAGGGGAAGAAAGGAGGAGTGGCAAGTCTCATGCTATATGCCAAGACGAGCTCAGACAAAGACTCTGATGCTTCGCTTTTGAGCAAGCTCAAAGAGATCAATGCCTGCATGAAGGCTTTTCCTTGCGACGAAACGCAGGAATACGAGGCCCTTGTTACTGCTTTTGACCAATCTCTAGTCTCGGAGGGATTTGATCTGACACAGTACAAGTTTTTGAGAAAGAAGGAGGAGATTAAGAGAAACAATGCAACAGGCTTAGATGCTCAGTGTGAACTGGCGGTGGCCACACTCATTTCATATTTTCAATCTCATGGATACCAGCATCTCTGCACTGGTACTCTCATAGGATTTGAAATCTTTGAGACAGTGGCGATGAGTTTGAGGAGTGCTGTTGGCTTGGCGGCGACCCTTACGGAGGTAGTTTCCTCCTATGGGCTATTCTATGGCCGCAAGTCGATCATCCTCTATTTCTTTTCGGCGTTACACACAGTTAACCCGAGTAAGCTACTCAGCTCATACAACAATGCTCGACGTTTAGCTCAGTGAAGTCCAAGAACTTCCTCGAGACACACGTGTTCGAAAATACGGTTCAAAGCGTTGCTCCGTCAGCACTGTTTCAAGAAGTGATGAGTGCATGCTCAAACATGGACTCGCTCACGGAGGCACATACGGCACAGGCAGGCGGTGTACCTGTTGGCGCACAAGCCACGTACACAAACAGAGTTGCCGGTTGGAAGAGACAGAGAGAGCCAGACCTGAAGACCGCATGTTGGAGGTGGTTTGCGGGCTTGCAGTGTAAGGCACAGATGGAGAACAGAGACTGCTCTTTCAATCATGATAGGCAGAACCCAACAGCAAGGGCAAATTTTCTGAGCAGGACGGAAGGCAAGGAACCGGGTCTTTTCAATATGCTTCAGATTGCCGCTGTGAACGAAGGTTGGTATGCCAATATGTGTGATGATGAGGAGTTACGAGAGGCAATCATTACCTACATGAAGAGGATGAAGGAGAAGAAGGAGGAAAGGGAGAGACAAAAGAACTTAAAGGCCTCTCAAAGAGGACGAGAAGGAGGAGCAGGAGCAGGAGGACGAGGAGGACGAGGAGGAGGACGAGGACGAGGAACATGGAGAGGAGCCTCGAGGTGGCAGGGAACCCCTCAGAGAGGAAGAGGAGGAGGTCGGGGATATACCCCTTATGGAGGGAGAGCTGTTCGAGCTCCAGCCCCCCCACCCAGAGGAGGAGGAGGCTCGTGGGCAAGCTCCAACCCGAATTTCGGTCGAGCTCAGGCCTACAACACTGCCTCGGAGACCGATACGTCATCCTACCCGGACACTACTCAAGGTAATCGTTTCGAGGTGGTGGAATGACTGGAGGGGGAAGAAGAGAGGAAGGAGAAGACTGTGAAGTTTAACCCTAAAGTCACAGTGCTTTCTAATGCTGTTGTGCAGACTGGGCCGACGCTTCCTCTATGTGAAAACAAAGATGTGGGTACACAGAGACTGCAGCCCCAAGGTAGTCTCATACCCGTTCATACAGCACGGTTACCAATGATAACTGATGCAAATAGGAAGGCGAGACTTGCGATGGAGGCGAGGAGGCCAATGGCAGATGTATCGCCTCGGCCAAGCAAACAACCACGAACAGACTCAATGTCTACAGTCGCGGCGGGTGGCGAGCAAAAAGACAATGTGTGTACTCAAGTACCACAAGACAATGTCGCTCAAATAGTAAACGCACCAGTACCTCAGAATAACAACAATGTTAATGAGGTGAAGCAGGAGGAGAAGAAGGAGGAGTTGAAAAACTTAGAGACAAGACTCCAAAATTTGGAACGTAAAGTTCTTGTTCTCGCAGCCAATATACACAGGCCCGATGCTCTGTGTTATACGGAACTTTATTGTGAAACATTGAAGACAATATTAAAAGTTGGTAATGATACGATGGCGAATATTAATATTGTCGGCAGGAAGTTTTTTTAATCGATACCGGGACTGGGTGGACGGAAATATGAAAAAGTCAACGGGCACTCTCAAAGGAGTGAGCAGCCGGACGGATATCACGGGAATCATCACACTGACCTTTAAATTGAAATCCGCACGAGTATACCGTATGGACCTCTATGTCGTCCTCGGTTACCACGGGTCAATATTACTATCGTATGACCAATTGGCTACGATGGGGGCTGTGATTGATTGCGCCGCACGGCGAGTGATTTATGGAGTAAAAAGAGGAGAAGAGAACGATATTGATCCCTTCAACGCTACTGACTCTTATGAGGCTTATGAGCTGAGTCTAGCGACGGATCACGAAAAGACGGCCATCGCACATGAGGCACTTGAGGTGTACGTTCACCCCCATGTCGTAAGACCGGATGAACTGTCCTGGACCGACAATTGGGAATCCCAAGTGTGCACTGTCACAGTTCCGACATGCCATTGGGACAAAAAGTCTATTGATGACTTAATCGAGAAGCGAAAGGAGGAGATTATATGTGTCGCACAAAGAAGCCCGTCGTTGGCGAGATTCGCGGAAGGAGTAGGAACAGATGTCCATACTACTAACGGATACTGTTTCCATGCGAAAGTAGGAGAAGAAAAAAAGGGAGGAGTTTGTACCAAGGAGAACGGGGCGAATCCCGGATACTCCACCAGAAACTATTAAAAGTTTTATTACTGATTTCTGGGGTGACGAGCCCACGTGGCCGCGTTCACTGTCTGAAGTGAAAAAATTCTTACGGACTTTATTCGAAAATAATAAGCCGTATACTATTATCCTGCCATATAATGAGAAGGCGATATGGGCGCAGGAAATAAGGGACCGGCTTATTGATCATCCTATACCGGTACCCTCTCGCAAGCAACAGCTAGTGGTGGCTTGTCGTATGGGAACTCGTGAGCGGAGCAGTGCATACAAGCGGAAGCTCAGAGACCTCGACAAGTTGAAATTGATACCGCAAGCATTCACATGCTTTGATGGTTTTTACACCCGTAAAGCTCCTTTGCAATACGCGAGACTCATTGACATGCTGGTGGAGCTCTGTAAAGATGATGAGTCGGACACGGTCACGTATGAAAAGACGGGCCTAGATGATGTCTCGGAAGAGGACTTAGGCTTGGAGGAGGACAGAGAACCCCTCAAGCAGCATAAGCAGATGTCTGATGAAGATTTCCAAGAGGCGGCACGGAAAATATTGGAAGAAGGAGTAGGCACGGAGAAGGAGAAGGAGCTTTTAAAAGCCAAATTAGAGGCGAACAAGGAAATTTTTGACCCTCCACATGCAGGTGGTGTCAAGCCTGAAGATTTCACTGCGGTTATTTACAAAATACCGGGTGCGGAGCCGTCACCGGCACCACGAAGGGCGAATTTGAGTATACATGAGGCGAAGATAGCGGAGAAGCTAGCAAGACAGCTGCTCAATGAGGACTTTATTGAGAGATCAACATCCTCAATAGTCTCACAACCGAGAATAGTGCCGAAGCCAGGAGGAGAATGGCGCCTGACAGTTAACTATGCTCGTGTTAACAAGGTGCTGGAGGAAGAGAGAAATCCTCTCCCGACATTAGAAGAAGGAAGGAGAGTACTGCGGAATGCAAAATTCTATTCGGTCATTGACCTTAAGAATGGCTTCTGGCAGATACCACTGGAGGAAAAGTCCAGATGGCTGACGGCGTTTGTGGTGGGTATGGAAATATACCAATGGAAAGTGCTTCCGATGGGCCTCAAGCAAGCCCCAGGACTTTTCCAGAAGGCGATGCAGAAGATGTTGAGCAGTCAGTACGATGATTTGTCTGACGGTGGCTTTATGAGAAGGCGGGGACAGAAGGCGGAAGAATATGCATTTTGCTATATCGATGACATTATCGTATACTCTAACACAATGGAGGAGCATATCGATCATTTGTCCGATATATTCAGGCGCATCGGAGCTTTTGGCCTGAAGTGCAATCTAAAGAAGTGTCAACTTGCCAAGACGAGTGTGACATACTTAGGGTACGAGATCTCCCATAATCGAGTCTCGATATCCAAAGAGAAGAGGGAGGAGATTATGAATCGACCGATACCGAAGAACCGCACTGAATTGCACTCATTCCTTGCGATGGCGCAATACTATAGCCAGTTTATACCCGATTGGGGTGCAACACGGGCTAAAGTGGAGAAAATGATAGATTTTGGAGACTTTGAGAAGTGGGACGAAGAAGCTTTGCAAGCGTTTCATGCGCTCAAAGATCTCATTTACAAAGACCCGAAAGACGGAGGACTGGTGTTAACGATGCCCGACTTTACGAAACAATTCGTAGTCGATACAGACGCATCTAAGTTTGCGATTGGGGCTGTATTACAACAAGAGGATGAGGAGAAGAAATTACGCCCAATCATGTTTATTAGTAGGAAGTTGTGTGCGGCGGAGAGAAACTATTGCACAAGGCAAAGAGAGGCGTTGGCGGTAGTATAGGCCCTCAAGAGGCTCAGAGAGTATTTGTGGGGAGGACCTCAATTTACTGTCAGAACTGATCATCATAACCTGTTACGGTTGATGAATCATGAACAGACGGGACGGCTGGCGCGGTGGCAAGCGTTCTTGACTTGTTTCGATTTTACAATGGTCCATCTACCGGGAAAGCGAAATGTGGTCGCTGATAGCCTCTCTAGGCTAGAGTTTAACTCAGAAGTATCGGCGTTGGTGTCCACGGTGGAGATGGAAGACTTGTCCACTGACAAGGTGTATGAGGTCAGCCACATTGAGGCGATGGACATGGCGAGTGGAGTCCGATATGACCGCACAGGTCTACGGTACAGTCCACAAGGCCCGGATCACGGGATATGTTGTGAGCTACATACCCAGGAGGACGCTGAGTGGTCCTATGAGGTATATGAGAATGCGAAGGCGAACATAAGAGAGGAAGAGGAGACGCAGGAAGTTTATGCGGAGCCTCCTCAAGAGCGGAGAAGTGACCTAGACGATGACCCGGAAAGAATCGGGGTAAGGCTAGAAGATGGTACTATCCATATAGCCTCGCCTACCGCATGGAGGCAACAGCAGGCTCAAGATCCGGAGTTTAAAGAACTGATACAATTATATCAGAACCCGGATGAGCTACGGATGACGAAAGCGATCAAAGATCAGATGAAGGAGATGGGATGGAGAGATGGTCTACTGTGGTACAAGGGCCTTCACGGTCGCTATGCGTCACAGCCGGACAAATGGACCCTTTGGGTACCGGAGAGTCTGAGACGATTTATATTTGTCGCAGCCCACAATTGCCCACTTTTGGCGCATCCGGGTCGACAACGAACTCATATGTTCGTAGCGAGGCGATTCTGGTGGAAGAAGATGAAGGAGGAGATATATCAGGCGGTGGATGCATGCATCCCGTGCAAGATAAACAAAACACCACTGAAGGCAAATTTCGGCCTGATTGGCGAATTTCCTCTTCATGCGGGGATGTTTGAGTTTATACACATTGATCATGTGGGACCTTTCCCAGAATCGAAGGATGGTTACAAATACCTCCTTACGGCTATTGACAGAGCCACCAACTATGTGTGGATCATCCCTGTCAAAGACGTTACCGGCAAGACGACGGCCGAGGCGCTGATCGATAGGATCATCTCACAGATCGGAGTACCAAGAAAGATATGTTCTGATCGAGGCTCGGACTTTAATAACGAGGTCATCGACAAACTATCTAAGTATTACGGGATGAAATGGCAATACGTTACTGCCTATAACCCGCGAGCAAATGGGAAAATCGAGCGGGTACACAGACCCCTCAAAGCCTCGCTAAAGATGTATTGCACGAAGAAGGAGAATCAAAGAGCATGGGTCGAGGCAGCACCATCATTTGCGTTTGCAATGAACTGTCTACCCTCTACGGCGTTAGGAGGCTCGAAGAGCTCAATCTCGCCATATCAGTTAGTATATGGGCGTGAGCCTGATATCCCGACTTCGCTCCTTCACCCAAAAGACACTTGGGCGGATGCGGATGAGTTGTTTGGGATGAGACTTAGATTGAAGATGGAGGCGGAACAAATAGTCAGGGCGCATAGAGAGGCGGAGCGCCGAAAGACTGATGCTGAAGGGGTGCGACAAGCGCACTTGGATCAGATCAAATTCCAGGTCGGGGATATTGTACTATTGTACCATCCTCAGGTCCCGAAGGGAGTCAGCTCTAAGCTGTTCACTCATTGGAAAGGACCTTATCAAATCATGGAACAGACGGGACCTCTGAATTACAAGATCAGGGGTAGAGGGAAGGTGCAAATTGTGAATGTAAGAAGGCTGATTAAGTATGATCCCTTTTTACTGGAAGATGAATCCGTTGAGGAGGCGTTAAAACGGATGAAGGATGATTTCAAAGAGGTGCCGCCCATCCACAAGGAGGCTGGCATAGACCAAGACGATGCTTATCGGGCACCGATAGCTGAGAAGGAGGAGAGTGAGGTGGACAGCAAGGAGAAGACTGACCGCATAAGCGCGGTGGGGACTCAGTCCAAGTCTCCGCGAGAGCATAGCGGAAAGAAGGAGAAGATCACAGAGGCGCAGCTAAGGAGAGCGCGGAATGATCTTATCAACGACCAACCGAGGAAGGCGATGAGGTCGATGAGATCAAAGGACGTCCACCAGGAGGAGGAGGGGACGGACACTGACCCAAACGCGGGCAACGTTGAGATTGTTCATGAGCGATGGAAGGATGGCGATGCGATAGCAACCATCGCATGGGTGAAAAATGTTTTCTATCTGATGAGACCAGCGGAACAACATGTCGCTGATGACACTCTCTCAGACTTATACTTGATGCGGGTCGTGGCGGTCCCACGACAGATGCGTGTCACACGGACACTCAAAATATCATCAGCCGCAAAAATAGTACAACCGATACTCCAGTTTTGGAGAAGTATGGACCCGGTTGAGGATCCAAAGGCAAGACATTATCTGCCAGTATATAAAGACGCAAAAAGTCTCGAGACATGGGATGATACAATTACTCCCAGAGACAAGGATTACACTGCGTGGACCATTCAGACACTGCCAAGAGGAGTGCTTGATGTCCCTTTTGAATTATCGTTGGGCGGAATCCCTAATAAGATCTGGGACATTCTCGAACAGTCAAAGTTCGATCTGACTCTTGTTGGTGGTCCTCCACCAGGCAAAGAAATCCGCGCCAGACGACGAAGGCAGTGACAAAGAAACTATTTTTCTTTATGCGTCTCAAATAAACTGCCAGCGATCACGAACTCACCATCGTCACAGATCACCGTCCCCTTTTGTGGCTATGGCACGCTCGCAGCCCCATGGTCGTCAACTGGGTTTTGGAGCACCTTCAGACGATAAGATTCAAAGTCGAATACCTACCAGGTAAGCAAAACCAACTCCCTGACGGTCTTTCACGTGTCCCTTGCATCGCCCCCGACCAGCCCACCCTGATTGGCGAAGCCGAGGCGACTCTCCTTTTATCCACCATTCCGGCACCCCTTTGGTTAGCAGTCGAAGGCACGCACGCGGCCCTGGATACCCGTCTCAAGTCCCTATCTTGCCGGATCCTCCGTGGCGGCCCCACTCTGCGTAGCATTCAAGCCCCATGGGACTTGGCCATTGTCATTCCCTCTGCTGAACGCTCCCCGATGGTTGCCCGCGATATGTTTGCTCTCCGCAAGCCCTTCGCACTGCTCATGCCTCAAGACTTGGTTCATTGCGTCCACGATGAAACTCTTCCACAGACGATCGTCGAGCAATGCCGCAAGATCTTATTCCTTGACGACAACCTCGTCTGGCTCGTACATGGACTTGGAATGGAACAACACTATATCTATCCTCTCGTTGCTACATCGCATGCGCAGCGCGTTACACGCCAGCAGATCATCAACGCACAACGACAGGACAGCTTCACGGCCCCTCTCTGGACCGAAGACGTCATCTCTGTCTCCGCCGGCTCAGCCGAGCTGATCCTCCGACAAGGTATCGCAGTCACCGTTGACCCCGATCAATCTTCAGTCAAGGTTTATGTCCCAGAAGAGCTACGCCGTCCCCTCATCAATTATGCCCACCTCATGCAGAACCACGCCAAGGCGCCGACACTCGTCCCCTTTATCAAGGAGCGCTACATTTGGTTCCGCACAGACGGTACGGATATCATGCATCATGACGTCCTCGCCGCCCTCCGTGACTGCCACTTTTGCCAACTAGTCCACGCCCGCCTGACCCTTAACCACGGCCGATATTCATCGCTCACATGGACGCATCAAGGACAGGGCATCAGCCTCGACCACGTTCACATCGGCATCCCCGGCGTCACTTTTCAGTACATACTGACCATCGTCGATCTTTTCTCGGGATTTCTCCAATTTATCCCATGCGTCCACATCCGCGGAAGAAACAGTGGAACTCATCCTCAATCGATGGGCCTACATCTTTGGTTTTCCGGAGTCCATCTTTTCCGATTATCATAGTTCTTTCGTTGGCACGTTGGCCAAACGATTTTGCAGCGTAGCCGGCTTCGAATGGCTCACTACCGCGCCCTACTCGCATCATCAACTCGGCTACGTTGAATGTCGCCACAAAGCAATCCGCACGGCTATCCAGTCTCTCCCTAAGGCAGAAAAGACCAACTGGCCCAGCATCATCCCTTCTCTCTCCTTCGCTCAGAACACATACGTTTCTACAGCAACCGGCACTACTGCCTTTGAAGGAATGCTCGCCCGCAAGCCCCGCTGCACGTTGGACTTCTTCGACTCGCCGGAGATTGTCAATACCCGCGCTACCGCTTCCAGCGCCGCCCTCGACGCATCACCGACACTGTCAATACAGTCGGCCGAACCGATCGCACTGTTAAACAGCGCCCGCACCGCTGTCACAACTTATGTCAGCGCATACACCACCGTTACCAGCGCCCGGTCCGTCGCTCAAAAGAACAAAGGCCGCCGCAAGGCTGTCAAGGAATGGAAAGTAAACGACACAGTCTCCGTCTACCGCCCCAAGCCTTCCAAGCAAGGAATTCCAGCCTCCTCCGTTCTTCAGTTCGACGGCCCCTACACCATCGTTGAGCAGGTCAGCTCAAACTGCTTCAAGCTGCGTCATCTCAAGACCAACAAGGTATTGAAACGCATCGACCGTTCACACCTCGCTCCGTATACTGCACCCACTGACGGCCTCGCTCCGCTCAACACGTCGCAGTAGACGATCACGACGACGACTCCGTCAACTACACCATGGGCGAAGTCGTAGCATTCATCGACCGCGATCAGGTTAAACTTGGCATCGTTTTAGACGAGGACCCAGAGAACGAGGAAAACCTCGTAGTTCACCAGCTCGGTACGACCTCAGACAATAACCCTCTCTTCCGTCCCATCTACGAAGATACAAGGGATCAAACCACTATCCAACGCTGGGGTAATCCCTTGGCCCACTGGAAGCCCCGGCCCACTGGAAGCCCCTTCTCTTCGACACAACAAACGATCAAGTTCATCGACACATCGAGTGGCGCTCTCACAAGACCAACAAAGACAAAGGCCGACTTCCCGCCAGCGTTCTTAAGCGTCTCAAAGGCCCTCTCATCACCGGCGAATCCTTCCCACTCATATCTTCCAGAAAGGTAAGCAAGCTACATCGAAGGAATAGCCACCTCAACACTCTCAAGTGGGTTTTACATATCGTACCGGCTTCACCCGCCACAGCCCAGCGCTTTTCCCACTTGGCCCGCCATCGTCCCTAGATAAGCTACGCCACGACCAGAGTATCCCTGTAAGTCCTTGGTCGCCTTTTATGCCTGCAGGTCAACAATCATTCTCATCGAATCTGAACACCTCAGTGATTATATTGGCATGGCATAATTGGTGCATTAAATTTGGTTCATCTCGGCTGTGCGATACATGGCCACCTAGCTTCCTACGGCTCGACGTCAGCTCCCCGATATCAACGCATCGCTACTGCGCCTCAATTGTCTCAGTCCCGCTTCCGCATCCCGATATCCGGCCCTGGCTGATCTCCGTCTACACTGCGCTACACATCGACGCACTTCTTTTTTATCCTCCTCCTGGGTTTAAAGAGACTCATCTTTCTATTTTCTCCTACTTTTTTTTCTGAGACAAGTCACTGACCAATCGTTAGTCACTCACTCTGTACGCAACTCTACTCAACCGTTAGGTCTGGGGGGGGGGGGGGAGCTATCAGACTGAGCACTTTAACGACCGGCCAAAACCACTACCGTTGACATTTTACTGTTTTTGACCGGCCCGTTAAATTCTCCTCTGCACGACGTTTTGACTTCACTAACTAGCTTTCGATTTCGTCCAGGAATGACTTCAAACGATTTAATCAAAGTTTTTACAGCAATTTCCATTTTCCCCTTCTCCATGCCTTTTCCCCTGATTTCCAGAAAACCACAAATTACGGTGAATTTTGGGAACACAGTCAAGAGAACATAAAAATGATAATTGCCGTGCACTGCGTGCACAGCCATTTGGCTCCGAAAGACTTTCCCAAATGAAAGTTCAGGACTTTTTACTTGAAGAAATAAATTGTACTTGAAGCCCTCCTTCAAGTGTTACAACTTATTCAACTTCAAGTGTCACACGAAACCAACTCACAATCTACGCTCACCTACGATCGTACGTTGCACCCAAGCCTGCAAACAAGTAGAAACCTACGTAAATAAACGAAGTGACCTCTCAGCTATTTACTGGTATTTCGCCTACTGAGAGTCTCAGGAGTTAGGGCTTTTTGCAGCCATAGAGACTTTTAATAAGAGTTCGTTGTGTATTTATCCTTTGGGGTTGTATCCAAACTCACAACCATGACCTATCCTGTTCTCGGAAGTATTTTGAGATCAAATGACAGCAGTGTGTGTATTCTGGCATCTGAATGCAGGTTGGCAATTTCCAGGCTCACAGGAGGCTCAGAGTTAATTTGAGACTTACACAATTTCTAGAGGTATTAATACATCTTTTGTGTGACGTTGGCAGTTAGACTGGCGGGAATTGTTTAATATTGTTAAATTCTTCTTCGTAGGAAGTCGCAAGCCGGTAGGAGGGGCAGGGGACGCACCGAGTGCCGGTTGTAGCCAAGCCTTGAAGAAGTTGCGAGCCGGGGTTTTCTCCATTAGCATAACAAGGTAGATGGGGCAGTTATTCCTAAATAGGGGGAACTGAATAATTTTTATTAATAATAGTATTTACTCATACCGACCCGGCACCTCAATGACAATTACCTATTTTACCTATATCACTCTAAGTGTAACGGTGAATTCAAAGCTTTGGCGGTTTGGGGTTGTTGGGTTAGGTATTATTCAAACAATCTCTAAGTAAAAATAAAGTTCGAACCCTCTTGTCTAGTGCCAGGTTGACTTGCTGCGGTCTGACAAATTATGATAAAGCTCGATGATTTTTTCCGCGGTCACAAAATCATGCGTAGTATTATATTAATAACTATGAAAAATTAAATTCAAAATCATTCCAACAGTTGAAACTGAGATCTCTCACAAAACTGCTTCAAGTTGAAAAGCATTGCACAGTCTTTGATCTTGGGAAATTATTCGCTTCTAGGAGTATTAGTATAATATTATTAATAATATTACTTAAAAAATAATTGTACGGTAATTCACCCTACAACAATGATTCTGTCATGAGAAATGATTTTCTGTCATGACGATGAATCAGATCTAACACATTGAGCAGGTCACAACCGATTCAAGTTTAGATCGAGTCAGACAAGATTTTGAATATGTAATTATGATCAACTCAAGCAATATATCGATAATATTAGTACTGAACCCTATGAATTCTTACATAAGTTTTTTTTTTATTGAAATGTGATAATAATATAAATCAGAACGCCCAAGTGCCTCCCTAACTTACTCGAAAACTCGTGTTTTTGTTCTGACAAGGTGACCACCAGTATAAACCCTAGGGTTGATATACTCGTTCCAAAAATCGTAAGAGAGTGGGGGTGGGGTGGGTACTGTTCATGATTAGGCAAAATAAATTTCCCTTTGCTGTTACTATTCTTTCCACCTCCCTCCTTCATTGTTCTGTCTAGGGCTACTCTGTGTGGCTTCCCTTGCTCTGATGCGCCCGTTTTGAAGAATTTCAGCATGTTCATTCACTAGATTCAGCGTACATGCTCTCGATGACTTGCTCATACCTACGGTTGAAAGAAAGGAAGTGAAAGGGTACAACTAACAAGCAGCAAAGTACTTTTTCATGACAACAGGACGCTTGAGCTTCATGGTGGCAGTGAGTTCTCCGCCCTCGATGGAGAAGTCAGAGTCCAGAATGCTAGGTGTAACACAGAATCAAGCTCCGATTCGGTTGCGCGGCATGTACCTGAATTTCTGCACCATGGAAGCGTTGCTAACCGCATCGGCATTGGCAGCTTTCATTCCTGCCATCAACAGTTTTCAGTTTGGTAACATATCCAAGTTCGAGAACTTGACCTGCCTCTATGTAGGCCTTCCACTTGGCGCTCTGTTTGGCGGCTGAGACCGTTGTGCACTCAGGGTCGACTGTGAGGGAGGCTCCAGTGAGAGCATTCGTGAAAGTATCACCCTTCTGCTCTTGACGCAGTGTGATCAAAACTGTGTTATACTTTTTCTTATCTCCAATCTACACGATACAAGATAAGATCTTGAACAAGATTCCCTGCTCCAACTGCTGCTGCATGAAGATGGTCAAGGAGAACAACAGCAAGGGCCAGGCAACTCACCATCACACAGTTCGAGATCGCAGGTAGAGCCTGTTTGAGACGATCCTCAACGGGAACAGGCGCAATATTCTCTCCGCCAGCTGTGATGATGAGCTCTTTGATTCGGCCTGAGGGCAAACAAGACGGTGCGTGTGCCGAGGAAGCGGAGTTGGGTGCGAGTCAGACCTGTGATGTAGAGCAGTCCGTTCTCGTCGACTCGGCCCACGTCGCCCGTGTGCAACCAGCCCTCGTCGTCGATGGTTTCCGCCGTCTTGGCGGGGTCCTTCATGTAGCCCTGCGTTACAACGTCAGGTCCGACACGCACTTTGCCGCAGGCTACAAGCGACCATCATGACGTGTCTTCCGCGACAGAGAATCTCTCCTTCGCCTTTGATGTCGCGGCCCGCGACGTGGTCGATCTTCACTTCGCAGCCCGGCAGAGGACGACCGCAGGAGCCAGCAAGAAACGAGGTCGACAGACTCACGTTTTGGGGACCCTTCGCAAACCAGCAGTGCTAGGCATAGGGGACACACGTCAGAGAAGCAGCAATTACCGTGTTCTCACTCATGCCATAAATCTCTAGGACTTGAATATCAAGAGAGCCAAAGTATTCCAGAGTTGACTTCGAGATTGGGGCTGCAGCCGTCAGCATGAACCTGTGATAAGGCCATGCAGCAACAGCGACACCATGTAGCACATCCGGACGTGCGAGCAAAGGAGGGCGGGCGGGGGGGGGGGGGGGGGGGGGGGGGGGGAAGACAAACTGACTTGCTGCGATCAAGCCCCAACACCTGCTTGACTTTGGAGAAGACGATGTGGTTGGCTACCGAGTACATCAACGGATCACCCCTGTTCCATCCACAGCCACAATTGCATCAGCCTCGTCATGGTAGCAATGGACCCTGAGCCACCGACGGAGATGTTCTGGTATCTTGTCGCCCCGATGTCCTTGGCCCAAGTGCTAATAGCTTTCTTCAGCCCTGTACGGCAATCAGTCATGGCGTCGCTGCTTACCAAGCGCACAAGAGCTTGCCTGTGGTAGAAGCGCCTTTCTTCATGATGCCTTCCTCGATCTTCTCCCAGACACGAGGCACTCCGAAGAAAATAGTAGGACGCACCTGCCCACCGCAACATGGCATATGCAAAGACAAAAAGGAAAAAAAAATACCTGTTGCATTGTTGGGCCAAGGGAGCCTTTCAACGCATCAGGTTTTGCGAAGTGTATTGTGCATTTCCCACCTTTCCTGAGACCACACACAGAAAGCGCGAGAACGGATGTTTAGAACATGTCACGATACAACACAGGGCATATAGAGATGACGCCGCAGGAGCGCAGGTAACGCACGCACAGACCAGAGCAAAACTCTGTTAGAAAGAGGTTCTTACACGGCACCGACGATTATCTGCATGTGGATGTCGAGTAGTTGGG
Source organism: Paulinella micropora (assembly GCA_019918135.1). NCBI lineage: Eukaryota > Cercozoa > Imbricatea > Euglyphida > Paulinellidae > Paulinella > Paulinella micropora. The sequence goes on along the minus strand of WBZZ01006658.1, from coordinate 40,536 downwards.
CTGCGATGTGAGACAAGGGAAGATAGCTGATACAGTGCTCGCCCTTAACATGCAGCAAAGTTGCAGCGTGACCGTGCAGACACAGGCCACAGCCAAGAGACTACCTCTGGGCAGTCACGGTCACCAAACGTTGGGGAAATAGACAGAAAAGATCTCGCAACCCACGTCAAGTTGTCGTGGGAAATCATCACCTGGTCACAGATCAAGCTCCTGCCTGAAACAAAGCAAGAAATTCTACCGCTTTTGGGGGCCCAGTGGTGCCTGATGTGTAGATCAGAGAGCAACAATGGCCAGGCTTCTGCCTCGCGATCCTTGCTTCCACCTCCTTTGCTTCCTACGCACAAAGAAACTGCAAACTCTGTCGACAGCAACGCAGCTGACCTGTTCACCAGCATCCTTGCCGATCTTGAGGAAGGCGCTCCAGCTGTAGCTGCACAACACACACACCACGTGCCGCTGTGCGCAGCAACAGACGCTGCACGTACACAGGAGTCTTGCCAGCAACGTTGACCCCCTCCGGCACCTCTCCGTCATACACCACAATCGCCTTGAGTTTCAGTTCGTCGCGGATTTTGACATATTTCTCCAACTGCTTTTCGTTTTCCACCACGACAACTTGCGCATCCGAGTGCTCGGAAATGTACCTGCCAAGCAACAAGTTTGGTGTGCAACATGCTTGCAACCAGCAGCTTACTTGCAAGCGTCCGGGCCGTTGGTGGTGTAGATCCCGGCGACCTGCCCAGGCACAAGTCATCACTGTGACTGACAAGACGATGCGAGCCGACCTTGGCGCCAACAGCGATGGCTCCGATGTAGGAGAAGAACCACTCAGGACTGTTGAAGCCAATCACGTTGATGGACTGGAACTGCTCCACGCCCAGCTTGATGAGGGCCTTGGCCACCGTCATCACCTCCTGCTCGTACTCCTTGAAGGTCCACTGCACCCACGCGCCCTTGCGCTCCACACGCAAGGCAGGCCAGTCCGGGTTGGCGGCGCAGCAGGCGCGAAAGCAGTCCATCACCGTCATGGGGTCTACGCTGGCCATCCCGGACGCCGACTTGAGGATTTCCGTCTCCCCATCTGGAGAAGTGGTCACGTTCTTCTTGCTACATCCACAATGTCCTCGGTTGGTTGGCTACACACTTAACAAGCAGTCTTACCCGTCTTTCCAAGCAGGCACCAAGGTGTCCGGGTCCGGCGTCCACTGCTTCTGCTTGGTGACCGTGTCGAAGCAGTCATCGCACACCGTCGCCGACTTGAGGTTGAACTTGTCCAGATTGATCTTGCGACTACATGCACACAGCCAGCCATGCAAGACCAGGCGGCGGGGCGAGATGCGAGTGACCTGGCGTGCGTTGCACAGAAGGTCAAGCCGCAGTTGCGGCAGGCGCGGCGGCGGTTCCAGTAGGTGAAGGCGCTGTCGCAGGACGTGCACTTGTTCGACGGCTTGAGAGGCGGCGGGTAGTAGCCAGGGTCGGGAGTGATGAAGGCACTGGGGCTGCCTTTAGGCTCAATCCTCTTCGTTGGTGACTTGGGCGACTGTTGACAACAACAACAACAACAACAACAACAACAACAAGAACAACAACAACAACATACATACATACATAAATAAATAAATAAATAAATAAATAAATAAATAAAATAAATAATAATTAATAATAATAATAATATGTATGTATCGTCTGCCAATTGCTCAGCCAAAAGGCCATGTGCATCCAGTCCTCCATTCCATAAGGAAAGTCTCCACACCAATCGGTGGAATAAAGGAAGTGACGGCATAGAACATTTCTCTAGGAGCTTTACACCAATCAGCCCATGGAAAGGGACCGATGGCCTATGTACTCCCTGATAATAATAATAATAATAATAATAATAACAGTGCTTCTCTGTCAATGGCTGATGCATTTCTGCACATGCGCCTCCATCGTCTCACCCGTGAGGGGAGTACGAAGAATTGACGATAGGCTGTAATGACACCCCCGCAAGGGCAGTTCCAACACTTCCAGACGGACCGGTATGTTCAATGAAAATACTGGTCCAGACGGACCGGTATGTTCAATGAAAATACTGGTGGCACCGACGGGAATCGAACTGGCGACAGGGCCCAGATGGTAGAACTTGACCACTGGGCTATCACGGTGTCCAATTAATAATAATAATAATAATAATAATAGTGCTTCTCTGTCAATGGCTGATGCATTTCTGCACATGCGCCTCCATCGTCTCACCCGTGAGGGGAGTACGAAGAATTGACGATAGGCTCTAATGACACCCCCGCAAGGACAGTTCCAACACTTCCAGACGGACCGGTAAATAATAATAATAATAATAATAATAATAATAGTGCTTCTCTGTCAATGGCTGATGCAAATCTGCACATGCGCCTCCATCGTCTCACCCGTGAGGGGAGTACGAAGAATTGACGATAGGCTCTAATGACACCCCCGCAAGGGCAGTTCCAACACTTCCAGACGGACCGGTATGTTAATAATAATAATAATAATAATAATAATAATAATAGTGCTTCTCTGTCAATGGCTGATGCATTTCTGCACATGCGCCTCCATCGTCTCACCCGTGAGGGGAGTACGAAGAATTGACGATAAGCTCTAATGACACCCCCGCAAGGGCAGTTCCAACACTTCCAGACGGACCGGTATGTTCAATGAAAATACTGGTCCAAATAATAATAATAATAATAATAATAATAATAATAATAATAATAATAATAATAATAATATATTGATCTGTCATGGCTGAGCCCGAGGGCCATGCGCCTCCATCCCTCGACCCAACAGGGACTACAGTGAGTATGTTGGGGAGGGAAGAGTGACTCTAACCATCCTGCATAGAAGGCCCCAAAAGGAAGTCCCTACTACCCGCACAGTGTCGGGTACCTTGCAGGAAATCAACTACAAATGATTGATCTTCCCCGCATGAGAGCTCCACGAGACTGGGTAGGTCCCGCATGGAGGTACTCACAGGGGTAGCAGACATTTCATGCGGTCTGCCAGCGCATGAGGACGTTTTGTGGTAAGTATCTGGGACGCCTCGAAACCCGTCACCACCCCTAGATCGCGGAATGTAAATACCCCTTTGATCCCACGTGGTGTATGTCTTATAAAAGACAACACAACGACATGGCCTCGGAACCAACACAACAACATAGCCTCGGAACCCACATCGACATAGCCTCGGAACCCACACAACAACAGAGCCTCGGAACCAACACAACAACATAGCCTCGGAACCAACACAACAACATAGCTTCGGAGCCAACACAACGACATAGCCTCGAAACCAGTGGGAAGAGGCCCAACCACCTCTTCCCGTGGGGTGCCATACTGTGCACCCCTCCATAATAATAATAATAATAATAATGTATCTCCTGCCAATTGCTGAGCCAAAAGGCCATGTGCATCCAGTCCTCCATTCCATAAGGAAAGTCTCCACACCAATCGGTGGAATAAAGGAAGTGACGGCATCGAACATTACTCTAGGAGCTTTATACCAATCAGCCCATGAAAAGGGACCGATGGCCTATGTACTCCCTAATAATAATAATAATAATAGACTTATCAGTCAATTGGCCTTTGATCCTGTCGGACATGTGCCTCCATTGGTAGCACGGGGCCGTTCGGTGACGCGGCTCCGCTCCAAAGACTCGGATAATAATAATAATAATAATAATAATAATAATAGTGCTTCTCTGTCAATGGCTGATGCATTTCTGCACATGCGCCTCCATCGTCTCACCCGTGAGGGGAGTACGAAGAATTGACGATAAGCTCTAATGACACCCCCGCAAGGGCAGTTCCAACACTTCCAGACGGACCGGTATGTTCAATGAAAATACTGGTCCAGAAATAGACCGGTATGTTCAATGAAAATACTGGTGGCACCGACGGGAATCGAACTGGCGACAGGGCCCAGATGGTAGAACTTGACCACTGGGCTATCACGGTGTCCAAATAATAATGATAATAATAAACGAACGAAAGAAGAGGAATTATGTATTCGAACTTCACTTCATGATTTTTTTCAAATCCATCTTTGATACTCTGCCCAGTGACACCAATAAGAGAGCCATTCTGAGCCTTCGCGCTCCTCGCCTTTCATGACAACAGATGCAGTTCTCTCTCTCTCTCTCGCCCCCCCCCCCCCCCCCCCCCTCTCTCTATCTCTCTCTTAGAACACCCAACTTAGTTCTACAGGATATTGCGCTCTATCGCTGAACGCTTTCCAATTACGCCCCAAAAGGAAGTCCCTACTACCCGCACAGTGTCGGGTACCTTGCAGGAAATCAACTACAAATGATTGATCTTCCCCGCGTGAGAGCTCCACGAGACTGGGTAGGGCCCGCATGGAGGTACTCACAGGGGTAATATATATATCATATATATATATAATATTATATATATGTATATAATATAATATTATATACGTGTGTGTGTATAAAGGTTGCTCTCTTGTATGCTTTGCTTTGCCTGTCCTCCTTGCCTTTTTCATTTTCTTCGCTTTGGCACTAACGCGAGCATCGCGCTGTTCGGTTTACGTGAGGATTGTCGCCGTTGATATAAGCTCTTCCTTCCTCAAAAGTTTGCCGTGCTTGTGTGTGGTGTTCCAACTGATGGCGATGCATTATGAATGGACTTCCTTTCTGATGATGAATTTTACTTCGCACGCGGCTCAGTTTAGAAGAGTAGCCTCAGTGTACGCCTGCAGGCTAGCTTTTGTCGCCTGTGTCGACTGACTTTAAGTAATATTTAATCCTGCGTTCTAATCTGTGCAATAAATTTAAACAGGCGCTACTCGGTCTTCGTGGTTTGTGCCCATAACAGTTTGGTCAAGAAAGGAAAGAAAACACAGGAAAGGAAAGAAACAGGGGTTAAAGGACAGTACAAGAAACAGTTGAAATGAAAATAAAAGAAAAGAAAAGAACAGGCAAAAGAAGAAAAAGGAAACAGAAAAAGAAAAGAACAGACATGCAAGACGAGTCACAAAAAAAAAAAAAAAAAAAAAAAAAAAAAAAAAAAAAAAAAAAAAAAAAAAGATCAAAAAGGAGAGGGGAAAAAAAGGGAACAAGGAAGAGTGACCGCGTAGCGAATCGTCGTCACGTCGCCCTTCGTCGGACTGCTTTGCTCGGTTTTCTTTGTAGGTTCTGTTGATGCCATCGTTCCCTCGCTTTAGTCACGGTGTCAAACAGCCAGTGCTAAGTCAGAGTTTGGGACGTTCAGTTTCAGGTCACAGTGAGTCTGGCGATTCCAGGCCTAATACAATAGAAATAATCAGTTTTGGTGGCTTCGTATACCAATTATTTCTGGCGTTTTACTCTTTGCGTTTCGCCTAATACTGCACAATGCCAATCTTTGCCTGGCTGGTGGCGTCAGATTCTAGAAGGATTTCTAGCCGGTCCTCCTAGAAAACTTTCAAAACATTTCCTGGTTATTGGTACTTTAACGCTAGCCAGGCCGGGCCGCCTTTGATTGTTCAACAACGCGTGCCTGTGTTCGTGTAAAAAGCAGGGCCAAGCAGACAGCCCTCACACAAAACTCTCCCCTCTCTCCAAGTCCCAAGATGACCTCCCAACAGTACGCCTCGCTGTCCGAAACCCAGATTGCAGAATTTAAGGAATGCTTCGCAGTTTTCGATGCTGACCAAGATGGTGCTATTGACAAGAAGGAGCTCCTGAAGGCTCTGAAGAGCTTAGGAGGAAACGCAACAGACAAAGAAATCGACGATATGATGGTGGATGTGGAACCCAATGGTGGGGGCATGGTCCACTTCCCCAACTTTCTAGTTATGATGGCCAGAAAACAGGACCGCATGGTTGAAGGCGACGAAGAGAAGGAACTAAGAGCGATGTTTGATGTACGTTTCTTTTCTTCCTTAGGCAGACACCTTCTCACCTTGATTCTCCACATCCTCTTGTTTGCTGTTATCTTGATTTGTTATATCTTAGTACCAAATATTATTGTGTGAGATATCGTTTTCACACCCAATACTTTTTTTGGTGTTACAAAATAAATAAATAAATAAATAACTGAAAATACGTTATAGTATAAGTCTATCATAGACATCATAAAACATCACACGCTAAGTTGTACATGTCATGTATGTCACATCTTATCATGTCATATTCTAAGTTGTTTTATATACTACGAAATATACATTACATTATCCTATTGTCCACTATTACATCAACAAAATTTACATAACATTATCACATTACATTAATATATTAGGTTATGATATATATTGTATATTTTACGTTTGTCTTATGCAACAGTATAAATTACTACATTATAGAAAATACATCACATGAAATATTTTGATTATTACATAAGATAATTACATTTACATATAATATTGTAGCATACATTATGTTTTGTATTTACTCTTGCATTTTCTTGTATTAGTAGTCTTTATATTTATTTTACTAAGTATCAAATTATATATGTAGCTCTTCGACCCAACTGGCAAGAAGAAAGTGTCAAAGGACGATATTAAGCGAGTCCTGACAACAGTGGGCGAAAAGCTAACAGATGCAGAAGTCGACGAGATGCTCACCATGGTAATTGACTCTTTTCACGTGAGGTTTGCTTTGAACATTTGATATATATATGTATATATATATCTGTATATATATATGTATATATAACAGGCGGACAAGGATGGCGATCGTGTGCTAAATTGGGGCGATTTCAGCGCAATTATGAAAGAATGCAGTGCCTCTTTGTAGTATTTTTCGACTTTGACTTCGTTTCCAAATTCTTGAACTCTACCTGAGTGGGAAGCATTTGAGGCTTGTCACCTCTCAATATTCTCTTTTGTGGGAGGCTCCTTTCATGCTTATTCAAGGCCACACTCTCATTTTCTCCTTACACGTGGCACTTTGACTCTGCACTCATTTGTCTTATTCATTCCGTAAATGTCATAGTATGCGCCTAGGAAGATTTCCCCCCCCCCCCCCCTCCCCCCCTTCCTCTCTCACCAAAAAAATGAAAATGTTTTTGTATTAATATTAACCCTTAACCGGTTTGCCACTTTTGGGGATCTAAAGCCACGTTTGGGGATCCGACCTAATTTCAAGTTTTTTAATCCTATTTGTGGTTTTTGACAGGTATATTATTAAATTCAATTGAATTAAACCCGGTGGAAGCTAATTGTGTAAAAAAACCGTTCTTTAATAACTAATAAAACCTTGACAATCATTGTCACAACGGCTGCCTCTTACATTTCCCAGATGGAACGAAATGATTGACTGTGTGCCACGGAAAACATTCTCCAGTTCGGCAAAAAAAATAGCGACAATCGCTGCAATAAGCACTGGTACGCTTGCGGATTCCATTACTAGCGCACAACAAACCGAGTTCTGCTTACCCGCGCCGCGCTTATCATCACTCGCCTCGTTTGTAAGACTTACCAAATGGCCAGGGCATATCACACGCTTGCCCCTCGCTGCGCTCCTAGAACCTCCAAAAAGCCCCGCATAAGACACCAAACCCTCAATAAGTTCCTTGAGCATGTCTTTGCGTGTTTTTTCTTCATGAAACTGTTTGTAGATGATAGTTGTGTTTGTAACCGCAACATCTAACAAACCCGCAAATAACTTGAACCAAGGCTTGTTGAATCTTACCGCCTTCTCAACTCCGTAACGAAGTCGTAACTGATCGCCTGTATCAACGCCGCCCATGTGCTGAGTGTATGTCTTGCAAATTTCAAAACAATTCACTGGAACCGTAGCTCCACCCCCCCCATGCAGCCTCCTTTCGACGTGGCTCATGGTACCCCCCAACACAGTTGACAAAAAATAAACCACCTGGGTGTCTTTCCAAGCAACAGCATGCATAGTGACTCCGTTATGACTCCAAGTGGCCATTGCGGACGTACCCCGGTCACTATTCTTCTTGACTTCGTCCAGTAGCTCCTTTGCCGCCCTCAGCCTGGGTTTGACAACAGTGCCAATGCAGTTGATGCCCCTCTTTAGGACACAGTCAAAAAACAACTGCAGCCCTGTGTAAAACCTATCTAAAGCGATGATCCTGCCGCTTTGGTCGATGCCGGCTAGGTCTAAAAGCTTCATAACAACTGCATACGTCATTCCGTGCCCAGAATCGTCCTGCACCGTTCCCTCACCCTCATAACAAAGCAGCGTATAAAAATAGCCTGTTACTGAACAGCACAGAGCAAACAGTTTGAATCCCCATTTGATGGGTTTTTTCGGTAAGTATTGCCTGAGGTAGGTACGCCCTTTAAAAGGGATCATTCCCTCGTCGATTGACACCCACTGACCCAATTCCCACAGCCTAGGAAAATTTTCTTGTATAATCTCAATGACTCGAACATTGAAAAGTTTGTCATACTGAGGGGAGTCACGAGGAGCTGCCAGACGGGGGTCAGTGAGATGGAAATAACGTTTGATATTCTGATACCTCACGTACCCCATGATGCTTGCAAGGTCTGGCCACTGCCAGAAGTCTGACACAGCGCCAATCCAATAATCTGTTTCAGCAGGCAACCCCATCACCCCCATCATTATAAGGATCGCCAAAAATGAAAGTATGTCAGATAGTGTCACGGGTACCCAAGGCCGCTGACGCTCTGAGGGGTTGAGATTACGTTTCCAGGTTGCATACTTGTTGGTGTTTCTTGTGACATTCTGCCAGAATTGCGTGGGTAAGAACATAAAGAAAATATCCACCATACTGAGGAGGTCGGGGGAACGCACAGAAAGTGATGCCCTGGACTGCCCTTCGAATGCCGGCAGCACACGAGGAGGTGCAACACCCACCTTCCATTCTTTGACATCTTTGAACTCACTGGCAGGTAGGCTATCGCCTTCGTCAATCTCTAGTGCCGGATCCTCCTCCTCGTCTTCACCAGACCCCTCATCTTCTTCGACATCATCGTCACTGACAAGTGAGTCGCTGGGATGAGGGGCTCGTTTGTTGTCCATATCTCCTTCTTTTTGATCCCTTCATCGATTGAACTACCCGACTCATCCCCCGACTCTGGCGGTCTGTTGGAAAACAGTACAGTAAGGAATACTGACAGCCAACGCCGATGCATGTATGGAAGTACAGAAATCTACTATACTTCCAGCATCGTCCTTGGCCGACAACAAAACAGAAGCAAATTGCACAAAATAGCTGAAACCAGGTAGGGATAGGTACACATAGTCATCGTCATCAGGGTCGCTGGGTATCAAGCCGTCCTCACTGCAAACACGCAGAGAAACCATTCGACATCACAAGAAAAATTCGAGGTTCAAGAAAAACAAGTCTACCCAGCATGTATTGCATTTTTGGCATCTCCGTCGATTTCCTGGCCTTGCCCAAGTATGCCGTTATCGGCAGAGCCACTCCCTTCAATTCTGTATTTGATAATCTCCGAAGCAATCATCATGGAATCGTCTTCATCCTCCGCATCCCACTTCATCCAAAACTTGTCTTTTGTACGACCATACTGTCGAGAAACAGTACCCTCAATCTCCCTCGTCTTGCAGTCATCAGGCCATTTTTGTTTGGCATAAGCCTCACCAAATTCCCTGACCAGAAGACGCACACGGACTGTGAGAAGCTCTTGGTGCGCAGACATGATGTTGAAAAAAAAAAAAAGGTCCCCGCCACGTAAAAAAAGGCAACGAAAATTCGTGAAAAAAAGTGGTTGGTGCCTGGTTTCAGTTTCATATTTAAGTCACTTCTAGAAAAGCTATGACATTCTGGTTTTCACAGATAGCTTCCCCAACACGTAAATATTAAATTTGCAGCGTAGTACAACTTGTTTCGATTGGTATTTATGTTTTTATTCAACTCAAAAATTCAAACCACTTTGGGGATTGAAGCCACTTTTGGGGATTGAAACCGGTTAAGGGTTAATAAATCAGTTTTAAATACAAATCTAGTGAAGGACACTTGAATATGAATATTACTACTGCGGACAATCAAGAGGAAAAATCTTCGTTTTTCAACTAAAAACAAAAATAATACTTGTAATGTCTATGTTCCACTTTAGGAAGAGAGGGTCGGACTTTAATGTATTAGAGATATTGAATAATGAACACGTCACTAAGCGCCATAACCCCAAACCGCCGAAGCTTTGAATTTAGCGTACACTTAAAAGTGATATGGGTATTAATAAAATATGTAATTGTCCTTGGAGTGGGCCGATATGACTAAATACGTTATATTAACAAATCCTCCAATGTTTGCCCTAATCAACTAGGAATAACGTATCAGACTGAGCACCTTAACGACCGGCCAAAACCTTTACTAGGCTATTGATAATTCATTCTTTTTGACCGGTTCATTAGATTCTCCTCTGCACTACGTTTCGACTTCACTAACTAGTTTTCGATGAAAGTTCCGTTCAGAAATGATTTCAAACGATGGTCAAAGATATTTTTAGAAAAGATTTACTATTGCCTTTTTCAAACTCCTTAGAATCATAACTTGAAGTTTTGAGCGTTGTGAGAAAACCCTCGCGACTTCTGCAAACGGCGACCGGAACTCGGGGCGTCCCCCTCCTACCGGCCAACTGCTTCCCATGTGAAAGAATTTAACAATACTGAACAATTCCCGCCAGTCTAACTGACGTCACACAAAAGATGTACCTCCAGAAAATGATCCACGAAACGGCCCGTGATATGCGGCCAGTGCAATAATGATAATGATAATGGTAAAAAGCTAGTGCCACCAGTACCAGAAAAGGTACTCTAAATGACTGTATTAATAACTAATAATACTACTAACCGTAACGAATAAGGCTAACGTATAACATAGCAATATGGACATAGCTGAGGAGGAAGGGTCTAATTAATTGTTCGATGCTCCCCCTTAATTAGGCTCCCTTACGAGTCAGTGTTCAACCATACCGTGCTACTAACAACTAGATTAGAAAAATGAGCAAAGCGCAAAGTGAGCTACCCTACGTCTCCAGTGGAGTTCGGCTATGTAGCTGCACTATATCAACTAAAGCGCTACAGGCACAACAGTGCACAAAATAAGACTATGCGAAAGCAGAGGTGCTAGCCTACGTCTCCACAGCTTGTGGAATTCGGCAATCTAGTCACCTAATTGTTAATATCTATCCCCGGACTACCGGGAACCTGACAAGAGTCCTACCCAAAGTCCACGTTGGAGAAAGTCCTGCTGTCGGGAGGTTGTCCCTCTAAGAGGGAGCGGTTCCCCGAGTCTTTAATCCTGGGCCACGTGCCGAACCCGACGGTAGTAAGGCTCACCCCGCATAGCCTTAGTGTTTATGTCGGCCAGATTGTCGGTTGAGCCCACCTTCTCGTTGACAACGAGCCCGGCGTCCACCTTCTGGTTGATGATGGCGCATCGCAGGTCCACATGTCCCAGCTTCCTAGCAAACACATTGCTGTCGGCGAGGTCCAACGCCCCCTGGTTGTCGCCGTACAGGATGGGGGGCTGCCCCACCCGTACGGCCCCATGGCGTCCGCGACCCGGCCGTCTGCGATTCCCTGCACAAAGTTCACAATCTTGTCTTGTCCATGATAAGACTCCACCATTGCATAAACCTCCGCCTCACACGAGGAGGCTTCGGGTGCCGCTGGCACCAGACGCGCGCCGACCGCCGCCTCTTCTGGGTCCCCGCTGCCGGGCACAGCCGCCACCAGCTCGTCGCTCAGTGCTCGCGCCTTCTCTTCCACACGCGCACTCAGGGCCGCGTCCTTCGGGAGGACCACCGACACGTTCCGTTTCATGCAGAAGGGGAGCACTGAGCCACCCATAAAGAAGTGAAAGCCCGCCAACCGGGCGCGACGATCTTCCGGCGTACCCTTCCAACTTGAGTCGGCCCACGACATCAAGCGGGTGCCGTTCGCTTTAGTAAAGCGAATGCCTTTTGAACGCGTACCGTTAAGGTACCGCACAACCTGCTCGGCTTGCTGATAATTGAACAACTCGGGCTTGGAGGCATGGGTCGCTACCTCCCCGAGCGGGCCCAACACCTCATGCCGAGTGATACGTGTCCACAAGAGGACACCTACGATGTGCTGCGGCGAGAACTGCTCTAACACGGACTGCTTTCCGGCCCGCACCCCCCACGGCGAGTCGACAGTAGCTAGACCGGTGCACTGGAGCTTCTCAACTGCCTCCTTGATAAAGTCCTCCTGAGAGATCTTGATCGTACGGCCTAACCGACAGTCTTCCTTATCTTCGATGTTCAAGCCTACCACCCCGGTTGGCGCCTCTTGCTTAAAGACCCTAAAGGCCTTCTTACCAGCAGCTAAGAACTCCGCTTCTACGTCCTTACCACTGAACGCTCCCATCATGTCGTCGACGTGCACGAACACAAAGTCCGGTTTGTCCTTACTGGGTAGCCAGCGCCAAAAGAAGCAAGGAAAAGCGACATGAGCCTTAAAGCCCAAACCTTCTAAGAACGGGACTAGCTTGTACCGCCACCATTTGCGGCCCGCGTCCGGTCTGCCATAGAGGGCTTTAAGATTTCCCACAGATACCCCGGCTCTTCTAAACCAAACGGTGGTACGATGTAACTGGGGCGATACCCCTGCTCAGCTGCAGACGCCTCTGTGTATGCGGTGCCAACGTCCCACTTTGACAAGACTAAGCCAAAGAACACCGTTAGGGCGAAAAGCATCAAGATGGTAAGGGCACACGGGGTTGGGAAATCCCGTTTCCCAAAATGCCATCCCTGTATCATGGAAAACCCCTTGGCCGTCCATCGGCTTTTGAACTTTAGGATCTCTCCCCTTGCCTCTTTGGTGGCATCAACGAACCGCCCTTCACAAATGTCTTTCTTGTCTACTATGTCGGCTCGGACTCTCCGGAAGCAACCTTTCTCCCAGAGCGTAGCCATCTCCTCGGCTTGGGCGTCGTCCCAGTACCCTAGCTCGTCGGCTTGCTTCTCACTCACCGGTCTAGTGAACGTGGCGGCATGTGCGGTCTCCGGACCATCGGCAAGGTACTTGACGATCTCCGAGTCCAACATACGGTCTGGGGAGTCGTCATCCTCAAACTTTACCCAGTGGGCTGGTCCGTTCTGCTTCTTAACCCATATGGGTTCACTCACGTCTTGCACCTGGCCTCGTCGGACCTTGTCCCGAAAACCCACCCCATAGGTCTTATTGGCCCAAGCCCAGCCCCACTGAGTGGCTGGGGTCTCAACCCACCTTCCCTTCAACTCCCCTATTGTTTCCGGGTCGGGATCGGGGGCTTCTTTCTCGGCTTTCACTGCTTCCTGCTCCGAGGTCGCTTCCTCCACTTCGCCGTCGGAATCGGAGTTGTCAAGCTCCCCCTGATCCGGGGCCTTCTTACCTTCACCGGGATCGGTCACCCCCACCCGGGGCTTTGGGACAAACAACTGCTCAAGGGCGGCGTCTTCCACTAACGGGTCTCCTTTGAACGGCTTCAAGCTCAGGCCCTTCTTCTCCCAGAGGGGTTGCAACAAAGGCCAGGCCGGCCGGTTGTCGTCAAAGTTCTTGACGTTTCGCCATGGGAATACCCTACTTTCACACAGGATCAAGTGTGCGGGATACTCCAAACTCAGCCCTAACCAGGCGGCCATGTGCGTCCGGCTCTCGTCATGTCCTAACCTGCCCTCGATGACCATGTGGCATGGACACCCAAAAGGATGAAGGTAAGCTATCCAATTTACTTTCCTTTCGCGGGGCATCAGCTAAAACATCCTGACCTCACCACCGGATCGTTTCGGTGAAAGGTTGTGCAAGAGGATAGCGTGCTGCCACGCATATCCCAAGAGTTCATAGGGCAGCTGAGCCTTAACCAGGTTATGGCGCGCTTTGCGCCAAAAGTCACGTTGGGACACTTCAGCATAGGCGTTCTTGTTGTGTTCGTTGAGGGTGTTGATCCCCTTCCTCACTCCCTTGTCCCGGACTAGCTCCTTGAAGTCAGCTGAGATATGCTCACCGTCTACCCGGACTTCCTTCACCTTCTTGCCGCTTTGCGTCTCAATGAAGTCTATGCATTCCCGCATGAAACGCACTTGTGGTGCCGCGGTGCCATCCTTTAGAAGGAGGCCAAACGCATACCCGGTGTTAGCCTCAATTCCTACCATGCCGTACCAAAACCCACCATAGAGGGGTTTGCGTAGGCACCCGGACTTGTCGAACGCCACGGCTTCGAACTTCCCTACCTGTGTCAACTGGTTGCTTGCCGGGTGGTTCACTTTTTCCCCTTTTGCGGCTGGGCACTCCTTACACTCTTTTATCGCTTGCTCATGGGTTTTGTCACCCACTATCTTGATCCCGTACGCTTCACTGATGAGGCGCTGCATGCAGCTTCCGGGCCCTCCGAACCTCTGATGAAGTTGTTCACTAGTCAACTCCGTGACCTTAGCCATCTCCTTCCCAAAGAAAGCTCTAGCCTCAACCTTATCCGCAGCCAGCTTTTGGTTGGTGGACGTCACAAAACGCCACACCTTGTCCTTGGCGTCGAGGTAAAGGACCCCGGCCTTAAGCTCAGGGGAAATGTCCGGTATCCGGGCCTTGGTGATATAGCCCTCTCCCTTCTTGTTGAGAACTACACTGTACCCTTCCTTAGCTAACTGAGGACCAGAGACTAAGGTTTCATCTATGTTGGGGATAACCCACACACTACCTAGATGCAACCTGTTCTTTTCCCCCTTTCCGTTCACGGTCGTCATGTCTAACGAGCTCTTCTTAGTCACGGTGGTCTCCCCGTTGACCGTGTCTACCCGTTTCATCCCTCGCTGAATGTTGAACAAACGTTGTTCAGCTCCGGCCGGCACAAAGTGCAACGTAGCTCCCGAATCGAACATGGGGTCTTTGTCCGCACTCCGTCCTAGGAGGGCCTGTTCTGCTAGCCGGATCCCCTTAGCCATCCATCCGCGTTCGGTCATGAAACGAACTAGGTCGTCAACCGGGTCAGCTTCTCCCTCGGCTTCCGGCAAACTTGCGTATTCCTTCTCTAGCACGCTCGCACCGCCTACCACCCTTTCTCGGACTCTGAACGGCTTAGTACGAGGTTGAAACCCGGCGGCACTATTTGCTGCTGCTCCTTCTACGGCCCAATGTCTTGGGCACCTAGGCTTGTTCATGGGATACTCACTCCCCTGCGCCCAGTCGTACAACAGCCTAGTCCATTCTCCCCACCTGTTCCGGAAGTCAGCTTCATCTTTTTCTTCCTCACCGCTCAACGCCGGACGATGCAACCGGCGCATCTCCTCTTGCTGCTCTGCCACGGCTCGGAGTCGACTCTCTCGCTCTCCGGTACCTAGTCGGGTAGGACTATCAGGCTCGGCTAAGGTTGAGGGGGCCGTAGACGGACCGGTACTAGTAGTAGGTAACAGGGAAGTCACCTTTCGGTCTGCAGGGGGTACCGTCTTAGCATGGGACGCAAACCAGGGCATCCCACTAACGGAGGCTCGGACCGTCTCAAGGAAGCCAAACGCACGAGCGCCCACTGACCTACGCCTATTGCTTGGGCTGGTGGAGGGCGTAGTCACCGGATTGCTATCGGTCCCGGCGGTAGCATCCCCACCACCGGGGTCTGCATCAACACTAGGGTCAGGACCTATGGGGGACGGCACCCTTACCGGAGCTCTACCCACGTCCCCATCTCTAACCGGGGACTCTTCACCTTCACGCTCCCCTTCCCCGTCGGATTCCGAGGAAGGATCGGCATCGGGCTGCATCTCCGGGGGCTCATCTTCCACGTCCGCCAAACCATCGGGTTGGTAGTCCTCCGGGCCGGGCCTCACCTTCACCCCATGTACCTTTTCTCTTTTTGCTTTGAGTAAAGATTTCAGGTTTTGGCTCATGATACCACTACCAGCCTCAGCCGGCTCGGCCTTTGAACCAAACTCAACCTTCGGGGCAGGTACCGCTGACGGCCCGCTCGCCCCGCTAGGTCTACCCTTACTCTCGCCAGGGGGTTGGGTCCTACCGGACGGAGGGGAGTACCCTTCACCTCCTGGGCACGTACCGGCACCGATGCTACGGGCGGGGGCACAACTCCCCCACGAGAGGGGGATACCCCACCTCTGAAGTACATATGCTTTGCTTGGGCACCGGCCTGAGGTTCATGTTGGCGGTACACCTTCCGTCATGAGGGTACATCAGACGCCTCCCACGTTACCGGTTGTCGGCTAATGACCCACTCGGTAAACTGTCCGGGTTCACGGGGCTTTGCATAGTGGATGATGGGCAAGAGGGACCGGTTCCACGGGATACCCCGCTTCGCGGCTTCGTGTCTCACAATGGCCTCAACCATTAGGGGATGACTCCCACTTTTGATTTGGGCTTCTAACCCCCGTTCTCCCATCTCGCACATTAGAGCTAGATGATCCCTTCGAGCTATGTCGGCTGCCCACCTGCGCAAAGCATTTTCTCTCTCTTGCTTGGCTCGCTGGTACGGATGCTCAACGCAATAGTCGCTATCGATGAGAGTGGCTGCCTTAATCCTAAGGCTGTTGAAGGGGGACTCAAGGTCCTTTAACCGGGCAACGCACCGGCGCTTTCCTTCCGCTACTCCATGGCACCGCCCCTCATTCATCTTATCTATGTCGGCGTCGTCCTCAAGCAAGATCTCAAGACTGTTCTCGTCCTCCGGTGGTATGATCGGTTCGGGAAGGTTTGCACCCCCGGGTTTAGCCATGAGGGCTTTGTCTTTCGACTTGCCGGTTAGGAACTTTACCATCTGAGCTAAGGCTACGCCCGGCTCCTCATCCTCGGAGTCATCGCTATCACTCCCCCCTTTTGAGCCTTTTGCTGCCTCGCCCTTCTCTTTCCGGCTTTTGTCCGGGCACTTGCTTAACTTGTGCTTGCCCCCGCACAACCGGCACTTCTTGCTGCACTTACCGGCGATGTGCCCCTTTTCGAAGTAATTAAAGCACTTTGGCCCCTTGCTCTTCTCGCTCTTCTTGCTTTTCTCCCCCTTGGGGGTGTCTGCCGGTTTGGGAGGGGTCTTCTTGACTTTAGCGGGATCATGCTCAAACCTACATTTGTCGGCCCATCTACCTCCCCCTGTTTGTCCCACAAGAAACACACCCCTCTCACTTTCCCTCCAACATGGAGGTAGCGGCAAGAGGCCCCACGAGTGCATTTGCCTTCCTTGCTGAAGAGCCAGCACTCGTCCTTGGGTTTCCCTTTTCCGGCCTTGCGAGCTGCCAAACCTTTCTCTGTGGAACTAGTCACTTTGGCCCGGTCAAACTTCTTGTCTAGCTCCAGGGCACGATCTTGCACGAACCTCCACCAGGAGGCAAAGTCCCACTTGAACTGCTTACGGTTCAGTTCAGCCATTTCAACCCAGACTTGCCACGCTTTCTTCACCCTAGAGTCAGATTGCTTTGGGCCCACTAACGCATCCTTCACTATTTGCTGCATCCGGTCATCGGTTGGGGCTTGGCCATAATCAGCCAACCAGTCTCTCCTGGCGTTCAAGTCTACACACTGACCAACGTACTGTTGCTTACTCGTAAAGAAGAAGTCATTCAGTTCCTTCACCTTGTCCTGAACATCAGAGGGGTCAGCTTTCTTGTACCGGGCTAGCAGTCTGTCCCACAGTGCTTTAGGGTTTTGGCCAAAGGTCAGCTTCTCCGGATCAGCTAAGTCACGCACTAGGCTCTTCGCCTCATCCCCGAGCATGTCATAGATGATATTGAACACCCTCTCCTTTTGCTTGCTCATCTCAGCAAGTACACTAGCGTCATAGGCCATCACCTGTCGTGTCAGTGCGCCAGCACGATCAGCACCCCCTAGTGGGGTTTTGACCTTAGAGGGGTCCGTCTGTCCTCGGGAGGCCCCACTCTTGCTGTCGCCCTCTAAGTCTGAGCCCTTGCCAGTTGACAGCCTAGGTTTGTCAGTGCTAGCATACCCACTAGAGTAGAGGTCAGAGGTGTGCCTGTCTTCATCTTCCTCCTCCTCCTCCTTTCCTTCTTC
The DNA here is from genome assembly GCA_019918135.1 of Paulinella micropora. Taxonomy (NCBI): domain Eukaryota; phylum Cercozoa; class Imbricatea; order Euglyphida; family Paulinellidae; genus Paulinella; species Paulinella micropora. The sequence continues at coordinate 22,627 of WBZZ01006658.1, read as the reverse complement.
AGTCTCAGTGGTTGATTTATCTTTCGAACTGCCAAATACCGGTTTGTAACGCTTGACTGGGGTTTCCTTGTCTTCCTCTACCCCTAACGCCTCCTCAAGGTTTGGAGCTTCCGCACAGGCGAGTAGAACCCTTGGCTTTGTCCTCGAAGTATTCCTTTACTACTTCTTCGTCCAAGTCAGCCCAGTCATTCCACTCTGCTATCTCTTCTCAAGCTAGTATAAAGGGGGGCACCTCTCTATCCTTAAGCTGTATCCCTAATACATTTTCGCGATGTACATATTGTTTGTGGGCGCCAGCACCCTGCAGCACTTCCTTAGGGGCCTTAGCATTACAGCTTGCACTACCTGCCTATGCAATAGGATCCATGCCTCTTTGCCGGTGAACGTAATCTTATTGTCTGTCTTGCTCGTAGTCATTTCTAACCACCGTCAGTCTCGAACAGACACACGCTCCACACACACACACTTACACACAGCACACAGCTATGCTCTCTACTTGCCAAATAGAGATAGGGTCACGCTATGCTTACGCTGTTCTGATAGCACAGACACAGGCAAGCAACCACACACACTCCTACACAGAGAGAACACAACAGAGGCCACGAGCAGACTCACACACACACTACACAGAATAGTGTTTTGCTTGTCCACACCACCCTTAACTGTCTTCAACCACGTGTGTTACCACTGACTCTATTGCTCAAACTACACTGAGGCTACATCAGCTACCAGCTATGATAGCTTTCCACCTACTAGCAGCTCTATCTGCAAAGTCAGTTCTTCAACCTACCCAGGTTTGTAGTTGTTTTGGTACAACCACCTAAACACTCACCTTTCGCTCCTCCCCTCGTGTCCTATGCACGGTTCTTCAGAGCTCACGACCTCACCACACCTCTCGCTCACTCCTCACACAGTCACAACAGCGACACAAGGAGTAGATGCGATGATGCAGTACGAATGCGACAATAACTTTGCAAGGTAAGCTGTTGTGTCCCATGGGCCAGGGGTGCTCAATCCCCCAGTTACCACGGCAACTCACAACTGGCCTACTGCTCAACAATAACTTTGTAATGTAGGTTGTTGTGTCCCGTGGGCCAGGGGTGCTCAATCCCGCCAGTTACCACGGCAAACTCACAACTGGCCTACTACTTTGTACTCTGGCTTTGCAACTTGTGTCCGTGGTAGTGGGTGCTCAATCCCAACTGACACCACGTCCGACACAACTGGCCACGTCACCGAGCTGACAAAAGCACAACACCCTTCAGGAGGCTCACCCTCCCGCACTGCGCCCTGAACGCTTCGGTGTCTTGCTCTCTGTCCTGTCCCCCACCTTGCCCTTGCACTGCACACCAGCAAAGCAGAGCCTGGGTAGTGTCTACAGTGAACAGCTGAGCTGTAGCCACACAATTGAAAATGCGCACTTTCCTGTAATGGGGTCACTTAAGGTGGACCCCTCACCCCTTTAACGAAGGTTCTCCTCTGCGATCCGTTGCACAAGTCACGCTCCAAGGCTCATAACCCGTTGTGAGAAAACCCTCGCGACTTCTGCAAACGGCGACCGGAACTCGGGGCGTCCCCCTCCTACTGGCCAACTGCTTCCCACGTAAAAGAATTTAACAATACTGAACAATTCCCGCCAGTCTAACTGACGACGTCACACAATAATGTACATCCAGAAAATAACCCACGAAACTGCCTGATATGGGCAATAATGGTAATGGTAAAAAGCTAGTGCCACCAGTACCAGAAAAGGTACTCTACATGACTGTATTAATAACTAATAATACTACTAACCGTAACGAATAAGGCTAACGTATAAAATAGCAATATGGACATAGCTGAGGAGGAAGGGTCTAATTAATTGTCCAATGTTGAGAGTCCCCTCACTGAACGGTCACGGCGCGACTTCAAGTTTAGTATATATATTATTAATAATATAATTAAACCTTCCGACAGAAAGCTGGCTGTCCGTAGAGCTGAACTTGAAACTTCAAGTTGAGGAAGTATGTAAGACGGTACGCAGGCGAACATAAATCTAAGCAAAACTTGAAACGGCGGAGGCGAACAACTAGAACTTGAGAGAGGAAACTGCAGACCGTCGGTATTTAATAGTACAGGGAGAAGTGGGCGGGGGTTAAATATCTTTCTTTTCGCTAAGAATCATGACTAATATCATTGCGAGGCACGGTAACACCGCCTCATCATCACATAAATAAGTCAATGTCACCTGACTAATTGCAGGTAACTTGATGATATGAACCGCCTATTCTCTATGAGGCGACGCGTCATCATGTTCAAGTTAAAACAGTCATTGCGTATTAAGAATAATCAGTAGTAATAAAATATTTTTAATAATTTTAGAAAGTGGTGACAGAAACTTGACTCAATATTAATAAACTTTAACGTGACTAATCTAATTGGGCCCCTGGTACTTCAAGCGCCTTAAAAAGTTGACAAACCAACTAGCTGCCTGCTTGCGCTCGGTGGTCCATTCGTGCGCATGCTGAGATTCCACTGCTCGATAGTAGGCCTAGTGGAATGTCTGCCTCAGCAAAGTCGCCAGCACTCTCGTGCTCTTCAAGGCAAGCCTGCAACGCGATAGTCGTCGGCGTGGGTGGCAGTAGAATGTTCTCTTTTTGCAGCCTTGCTCGCAGCTTCTCGTACAGATCCAACTTTGGCGGAACATGCACGCGTAGTACAGTAGTAAGGACACGAAACTGTCGGCCCCATCACATACACTCATCGATTAGGCTATGACTAACTGACCGGATGTATGTAGCAGGTTTCAGCGAAAGGCTGGCGTGGGCTGCGCCAGGCTCGGTGGCGGGGGCGGCTAGCCAAGGTTGCGCCCCGAGTAGCGGGCCGGCATGGTGAGCGTCTGGCTGTTGTGGGCACTGCCACCTCCTGCGCCACCCGCCGACGGGAACCAGCCGAGACACGCCAGCAGCACAGCACAGCATCGACCAAGAAGCACGTACACAACAAGAAACAGCCATGGTACGAAGGACATCAGAGCGAGAAGGACATTTGAGAGAGAGAGGGGGGGAGGGGGGGGGGGGGGGAGGGACACAACAACAACAGTGATGGTGCGAAGGACGTCAGAGTGATATATATATATATAAATATATATATATATAATATATAATATATATATATGTGCATATATATATACATATATATATATATATATTTAGAGAGAGAGAGAGAGAGAGAGAGAGAGAGAGAGAGGAGAGAGAGAGGCGTGGGTGGAAGCAGCAACGGAGGCGTTGGCACAGGCAGGCACACACAGGCCAAGCAGGGGCGAAGGGCACCTTGCTTCAGGAAGCCCACGTTGGGCATCACGTCCCACTGCAGCGTCAGCTGCACGGGAAGCGACCTAGCACACAACGGCCAACGCGTACACGTCTGTGTGTGTGTGTGTGTGTGTGTGTGAGAGAGAGAGAGAGAGAAAGAGAGAGAGGGGGGGGGGGGGGTTGGGAAGAAGGGAGAGAGAGAGAGAGAGAGAGAAAGAGAAGAGAGAGAGAGAGAGAGAGAGGGAGAGAGAGAGAGAGAGAGAGGAGAGAGAGGAGAGAGAGGGAGAGAGAGAGGGAGAGAGAGAGAGAGAGGTATAGGCAGGAGAAGGTAGGCAGGGGAATAGATAGAAGATAGATAGATAGATAGATAGGTAGGTAGGTAGGTAGGTAGATATATAGATAGATAGATAGATAGATAGATAGATAGATATAGGTAGATGGATAGATGGATGGATAGATGGATAGATAGATGGATAGACAGATGGATAGATAGATGGATAGATAGTTGGATAGATAGATCGATCGATCGATCGATAGATAGATAGATAGATAGATAGATAGATAGATAGACGGATGGATGGATGGATAGACAGATAGATAGATAGATAGATAGATAGATAGATAGATAGATAGATAAGAGGTAGGTAGATGGGTAGGTAGATGGGCAGATAGGTAGTATATATATATAGATAGATAGATATATAGATAGATAGATAGATAGTTAGATAGTTAGATGGATAGATAGATGGATAGATAGATGGATGGATGGATGGATGGATAGATAGATGGATGGATGGATGGATGGATGGATAGATAGACAGATAGATAGATAGATAGATAGATAGATAGATAGATAGATAGATAGATAGATAGATAAGTCTTAATCTATGGGCGTGGCGTAGCTTGAAAGCGATTGCCTCTTATACTACCCCCGAGCAAGAACTCTCAGCACTTCAGCCACGCACCAACCACTGTCCGCTGTGGTTGGTGCCTGTGCCCAGTTCAAGCCGAAAGGTAGCCGAGCTCTTTTGAACTGTACAGAACAACCACTAAAACACTCCCCAGGGGCGTGTGCCATAACGAGATGATGGTCGCAAAGCCGAGGTTTCGGGAGTTCACGCTCGTTGTGAGTTACCTTCTACAACCTCGGCTTCATCAACCCTTTGCATCACGGCCCGGTCGGGAGATGGTCGCCTGTTTTAGCCCTTGCGCTGCACGCGATTAACGGCGGACACAAAACCGTCGTTAAAGGGGTTTTGGTTTTAGGCCTGAGCACTGAGCAGCTGGCCCTCCACATCCCCCCGGATAGACATATAGATAGATAGATAGATAGATAGATAGATAGATAGATAGATAGATAGATGAGATGTCGCAAAGGAATGTAGTCCTTGCAAAGGAACGCAGTTTCACATCAAACAATAATTTGTGTACTGTGCATGTGTCCGGGATGGGAATCACGGGTAGACTGTGTTCTGGAAAAAGAAGAGGAGGAAGGACGTTGAAGAAAAAGGCAATCTAGGAATGGAGAGTGGGAGGATAAGGAAGAAGAGAAAGAAAAGGAAGCCGTTAGTCCAAGTGTTTTGAGCACCGTAAGCTTGCGCAAGCTACAATGATGACATTGTATGAGGCCTAAACCCCCGCAGGGACCTAGCCCGGGCTATGCAACACTGGACGGCTATGATGGAATGCAGTCACCAATACGGACTAGAGGAAGATTAGTCCAATTTTTGACTGCACAGGAGCGATAAATCGCAAAAGAGCAACGAGCTACGCAGGAGGATAGCTTGAAGCAAAGGGATTTGGATTGGGGATGGGAAAAACCCAAGGCGCGGAAACATCGATGAACAGAGAACGATACCATGCCGCGAGCCCCGCATTCGATTGGTCGAAGGTGGCAGGTCCATCCGTTGTCCTCGATTTGAGATTTGAGCTTGTTGTATCGGTTGGTCTTGTAGGCTCGTGCGTCAAGGATGTTTTCCTCGACCGGGCACGTTAGCTCGATCAGAATACATATCTTGGTAGACAGTGACCAGACAACGATATCGGGGCGGAGGTCAGTGACACAAATGTGGACAGGAAAGGCTTGCTCAGAACCGGTGTATTGGGTTTGGAGTTGCCAATCGTTTGCAGTGTCAAGCAGGGATGGTCGATGAAATGACTGTCTCTTAGGCTTCTGCTCGCCCTCTTTCACAAACATAGACTTTGATTCATTTTGGTCTATAGGGGAGCGTTTGTTATGGCTCTCGATGTGTTTTTGAAGGGGAGCTTCAATAGTGCAGAGCACAGAGTCATGACGCCAGGTATAGCGGCCTTGTTTGAGGGCAACATGGCAACCGGAGAGGATGTGGCATAGATGTGCTTGACCAGAACAGAGGGCACACTTGTTGTTGGGAATGTTCCCCACAGACGTCTAAGGTCGGGGGTAATAACCGAGTTTGTGCTTGCGTTGATGACCCAAGAGATTAAACGGGGATTACGGGTTCTGATGAGGCGAGCCCAGGAGAGGTCGAAGGGGCATGCGTCTTCAAAACGAAGGAAGCACCCTTGCATGGCTTTGTCCATGTCATGCACTGTGGTTGTCTCAAGTATTGTCTCAGCAGCTAATTCTAAAACCCTGTCTTTGCGGTCTGTGATGGAATGTTCTTTTGGGTAGCGACCATGGCCAAGTCCGAGATGATCGGATTGGCCTCGATGTTTGATTCAAAATCAACTTGTGCCTCAAGCTTTTCGAGCACAGGCTCTGGTTTCCAGATAGTTCGAAATGTTTCGTGTTTCGTCAGGTTCATCGCATAAATGGACCGAGAGGTGTTTATCTGGGCAGTACTTCAGCATTTGAGCACGGTTGATTTGAAGTCGCTGGTAAAAAGAGACGATGGATTGGAGCTGTAGACCGAATTTCGAGCGTGGGCGGTAAAGGCAAGAGACCAGAGCTCTTTTGTAGATATTGGCCCATATTTTGAGGAAGCGGGTCGCAATTTTCTCAAGGGTTTTGGCGAAAGATAAGCAGAGGTCATAAATGAGAAATGGCCAGGCAAGTGACTGGACAGCGTAGTGCTGGTATAGCCAAAGTTTCATAAAGCCATTGATCGAGCAGCTATCGATGGCTTGCATAGAAAGAATGAACTTCTTTTGGATTGCTGCACGTTGTTCGTTTTCGCTGAGGTCATGGTAGACAATCCATCCGAGGTCTTTGAAAGGCTTGTCAGCGATGAAGTCAATCGGTTTGCCAGTAATAGTAATGGCGGGGTCGAAGGGTGGGAACGAGATCGGCAATAATCGTTTGAGACCCTTATAGTCGTCGGCTTTAGTCCAGTATTTGAAAGCAAGGCTTTTGCATTTGGGCGGTTTCGTGACAGAAATTTGTCAATCATGTTGATGGACGATTGACAGTGTTTCGGGGATCGGCAGTGTAGTTTGAGGTCGTCAGCATAAGCAGCTTCGTGCACGATGACTTCATCTGTTGAGGTCTTATGCTTGAAATGATAACCGTTGTTTTTGGTCAAGGATGATAGGAGGTCAAGGAGTAGGTTGAAAACTATGTTGAAAAGGAGAGGAGAAATGCAGCATCCTTGAAAAACGCCAACAGCAAAAACAAAGGGTTCTGATGACCACTCTTTCCCTTCGATTGTGGCTACTAAGAGTTCGTAGTATAAAAAGATTATGCGAGCAAACATAGGGGGCACGTGGTACCACCAGAGAGCGAACTGGATCAAGTTGTGGTTTACGCTTCCAAAAGCGTTTTGTAGGTCAATCCATGCTATGACCAGTTGGCGATAGTGATCTTTTGCATTTCTGATGGTAGCTTTTGTAGTAGCAATGTGCTCGGGGCATCCTGCAACGTTACGGAGGAAACCTTTTTGTTTTGCTCTGTCAAAGTACTTGTTATCTAGCAAAAAACTCTCTAGGCGTTTTGACCACAAAGAGAAAAATACCTTACCCGAGCAGCTTGTCAGAGCAATCGGACGATAGTTTGAGGCCTGAAGTGGATCGCCGTCCTTATGAAGGAGGGAGATAGCAGCTTGGGCCCAGCTATTAGCTACATCCGTTGTCCAACACTTGACAATGAGTTTGTGTAAGAAAAGTAAAGCGGTGGGAAGTCTCTTGTAAACAAGGTAGCTAATACCATCTCTGCCAGGGGCTGCACCATTACGCTTGGCAAACACAGATCTTTTGGTTTCCAAGAAGGACGGTGGCTTGAGGTCAAAGGGGACAGTTGGTAGAGGCGGGCGATTCATTTCAGGTAAGGGCACGTAGGTTTGTTCACGATTAGCGTCTTTGTATAGGTTGGGAAAGTAGGAGTCACAGTTTTCTTTGGATAGGGAGGAAGTGGTTTGGGTTGAGGGGGGATGAAACAGATTTTTGGCAAACTTATGAGGGTCAGTTCGGAAGCGTGTATTTGCTTGTCGTTGAGCGGAGCTTAAAGTTGCTTCCTTGAGACGACGGCGGAGGCGGTTACCGGTCTTCAATAATACTCGCCAAGTTTTTTGCAGGCTTTTTGCAACAGCAGCTGGAATTGAACCTGCCCTTTTGAGATCTCGCAGATGTCTCTTTTGGATCAGTTTTTGTTGTCGGTTCTGCGTGAGTTCTGTTTGGAGCCGGATTACGTGGCGGTTTTTTCGCTCATGAGTTTGTTCTTGTGTTTTTGTTACCCGTTGTGATATGAAGTCGTAGAGATATCTTTCAAATTTCGCTACTGCTTCGTCACATGACAGGCATTTGATGAGAGAGGAGGGGAGGATGAGAGGGAGTGCGGATTGGAGTTCTTCTTCAATGCCTTTCCATTCGCTTGGTGTTGATGGCAATACCAGGCGTTTTCTTCTTTCGGTTGGTTCTTTCGGGGCACTTCTTGTCCGATGGACGAAATGGGAGTATGTCTCGGCGTCAACACAGTGGGTGGAATCCAGGTTGATAATGCCGGGTTGCGACTTGTAGTCCGGATGGACGTGCGCTTTTGGGCTCTTCTTTTCGAGGAGGCCCGAAAGGTCTTCGTAAGGGTGAACATGAGCAAAATCTTCTCCAGGGGGTTCAGGCGGTGCAGAGCACGCACTGGGAGGGTGACGGCGGCCACTCCGGAGGGAATAGCGGTGCGTCGGTAGGTTTTCGCATGTAGTTTTTGTAACTTACGGCTTAACTTAGGGGAAGCAAGCCTCTTCGTTTAAGCCAGGGTTGTCAGCCCAAGAAGAAAAAGGAGAAAGGTTTGGTTGCCGCGCTTTATCGCCGCGACGGGGTCACATATGGATGAGATGTCGCAAAGGAATGTAGTCCTTGCAAAGGAACGCAGTTTCACATCAAACAATAATTTGTGTACTGTGCATGTGTCCGGGATGGGAATCACGGGTAGACTGTGTTCTGGAAAAAGAAGAGGAGGAAGGACGTTGAAGAAAAAGGCAATCTAGGAATGGAGAGTGGGAGGATAAGGAAGAAGAGAAAGAAAAGGAAGCCGTTAGTCCAAGTGTTTTGAGCACCGTAAGCTTGCGCAAGCTACAATGATGACATTGTATGAGGCCTAAACCCCCGCAGGGACCTAGCCCGGGCTATGTAACACTGGACGGCTATGATAGAATGCAGTCACCAATACGGACTAGAGGAAGATTAGTCCAATTTTTGACTGCACAGGAGCGATAAATCGCAAAAGAGCAACGAGCTACGCAGGAGGATAGCTTGAAGCAAAGGGATTTGGATTGGGGATGGGAAAAACCCAAGGCGCGGAAACATCGATGAACAGAGAACGATACCATGCCGCGAGCCCCGCATTCGATTGGTCGAAGGTGGCAGGTCCATCCGTTGTCCTCGATTTGAGATTTGAGCTTGTTGTATCGGTTGGTCTTGTAGGCTCGTGCGTCAAGGATGTTTTCCTCGACCGGGCACGTTAGCTCGATCAGAATACATATCTTGGTAGACAGTGACCAGACAACGATGTCGGGGCGGAGGTCAGTGACACAAATGTGGACAGGAAAGGCTTGCTCAGAACCGGTGTATTGGGTTTGGAGTTGCCAATCGTTTGCAGTGTCAAGCAGGGATGGTCGATGAAATGACTGTCTCTTAGGCTTCTGCTCGCCCTCTTTCACAAACATAGACTTTGATTCATTTTGGTCTATAGGGGAGCGTTTGTTATGGCTCTCGATGTGTTTTTGAAGGGGAGCTTCAATAGTGCAGAGCACAGAGTCATGACGCCAGGTATAGCGGCCTTGTTTGAGGGCAACATGGTAACCGGAGAGGATGTGGCATAGATGTGCTTGACCAGAACAGAGGGCACACTTGTTGCTGGGAATGATTCCCCACAGACGTCTAAGGTCGGGGGTAATAACCGAGTTTGTGCTTGCGTCGATGACCCAAGAGATTAAACGGGGATTCCGGGTTCCGATGAGGCGAGCCCAGGAGAGGTCGAAGGGGCATGCGTCTTCAAAACGAAGGAAGCACCCTTGCATGGCTTTGTCCATGTCATGCACTGTGGTTGTCTCAAGTATTGTCTCAGCAGCTAATTCTAAAACCCTGTCTTTGCGGTCTGTGATGGAATGTTCTTTTGGGTAGCGACCATGGCCAAGTCCGAGATGATCGGATTGGCCTCGATGTTTGATTCAAAATCAACTTGTGCCTCAAGCTTTTCGAGCACAGGCTCTGGTTTCCAGATAGTTCGAAATGTTTCGTGTTTCGTCAGGTTCATCGCATAAATGGACGAGAGGTGTTTATCTGGGCAGTACTTCAGCATTTGAGCACGGTTGATTTGAAGTCGCTGGTAAAAAGAGACGATGGATTGGAGCTGTAGACCGAATTTCGAGCGTGGGCGGTAAAGGCAAGAGACCAGAGCTCTTTTGTAGATATTGGCCCATTTTT
>WBZZ01006657.1:45000-54423 GCA_019918135.1 Paulinella micropora | reverse complement strand
GTTCTTGTCTTGTTTCGATTTTACAATGGTCCATCTACCGGGAAAGCGAAATGTGGTCGCTGATAGCCTCTCTAGGCTAGAGTTTAACTCAGAAGTATCGGCGTTGGTGTCCACGGTGGAGATGGAAGACTTGTCCACTGACAAGGTGTATGAGGTCAGCCACATTGAGGCGATGGAGATGGCGAGTGGAGTCCGATATGACCGCACAGGTCTACGGTACAGTCCACAAGGTCCGGATCACGGGATATGTTGTGAGCTACATACCCAGGAGGACGCTGAGTGGTCCTATGAGGTATATGAGAATGCGAAGGCGAACATAAGAGAGGAAGAGGAGACGCAGGAAGTTTATGCGGAGCCTCCTCAAGAGCGGAGAAGTGACCTAGACGATGACTCGGAAAGAATCGGGGTACGGCTAGAAGATGGTACTATCCATATAGCCTCGCCTACCGCATGGAGGCAACAACAGGCTCAAGATCCGGAGTTTAAAGAACTGATACAGTTATATCAGAACCCGGATGAGCTACGGATGACGAAAGCGATCAAAGATCAGATGAAGGAGATGGGATGGAGAGATGGTCTACTGTGGTACAAGGGCCTTCACGGTCGCTATGCGTCACAGCCGGACAAATGGACCCTTTGGGTACCGGAGAGTCTGAGACGATTTATATTTGTCGCAGCCCACAATTGCCCACTTTTGGCGCATCCGGGTCGACAACGAACTCACATGTTCGTAGCGAGGCGATTCTGGTGGAAGAAGATGAAGGAGGAGATAGATCAGGCGGTGGATGCATGCATCCCGTGCAAGATAAACAAAACACCACTGAAGGCAAATTTCGGCCTGATTGGCGAATTTCCTCTTCATGCGGGGATGTTTGAGTTTATACACATTGATCATGTGGGACCTTTCCCAGAATCGAAGGATTGTTACAAATACCTCCTTACGGCTATTGACAGAGCCACCAACTATGTGTGGATCATCCCTGTCAAAGACGTTACCGGCAAGACGACGGCCGAGGCGCTGATCGATAGGATCATCTCACAGATCGGAGTACCAAGAAAGATATGGTCTGATCGAGGCTCGGACTTTAATAACGAGGTCATCGACAAACTATCTAAGTATTACGGGATGAAATGGCAATATGTTACTGCCTATAACCCGCGAGCAAATGGGAAAATCGAGCGGGTACACAGACCCCTCAAAGCCTCGCTAAAGATGTATTGCACGAAGAAGGAGAATCAAAGAGCATGGGTCGAGGCAGCACCATCATTTGCGTTTGCAATGAACTGTCTACCCTCTACGGCGTTAGGAGGCTCGAAGAGCTCAATCTCGCCATATCAGTTAGTATATGTGCGTGAGCCTGATATCCCGACTTCGCTCCTTCACCCAACAGACACTTGGGCGGATGCGGATGAGTTGTTTGGGATGAGACTTAGAGTGAAGATGGAGGCGGAACAAATAGTCAGGGCGCATAGAGAGGCGGAGCGCCGAAAGACTGATGCTGAAGGGGTGCGACAAGCGCACTTGGATCAGATCAAGTTCCAGGTCGGGGATATTGTACTATTGTACCATCCTCAAGTCCCGAAGGGAGTCAGCTCTAAGCTGTTCACTCACTGGAAAGGACCTTATCAGATTATGGAACAGACGGGACCTCTGAATAACAAGATCAGGGGTAGAGGGAAGGTGCAAATTGTGAATGTAAGAAGGCTGATTAAGTATGATCCCTTCTTACTGGAAGATGAATCCGTTGAGGAGGCGTTAAAACGGATGAAGGATGATTTCAAAGAGGTGCCGCCCATCCACAAGGAGGCTGGCATAGACCAAGACGATGCTTATCGGGCACCGATAGCTGAGAAGGAGGAGAGTGAGGTGGACAGCAAGGAGAAGACTGACCGCATAAGCGCGGTGGGGACTCAGTCCAAGTCTCCGCGAGAGCATAGCGGAAAGAAGGAGAAGATCACAGAGGCGCAGCTAAGGAGAGCGCGGAATGATCTTATCAACGACCAACCGAGGAAGGCGATGAGGTCGATGAGATCAAAGGACGTCCACCAGGAGGAGGAGGGGACGGACACTGACCCAAACGCGGGCAACGTTGAGATTGTCCATGAGCGATGGAAGGAAGGCGATGCGATAGCAACCATCGCATGGGTGAAAAATGTTTTCTATCTGATGAGACCAGCGGAACAACATGTCGCTGATGACACTCTCTCAGACTTATACTTGATGCGGGTCGTGGCGGTCCCACGACAGATGCGTGTCACACGGACACTCAAAATATCATCAGCCGCAAAGATAGTACAACCGATACTCCAGTTCTGGAGAAGTATGGACCCGGTTGAGGTTCCAAAGGCAAGACATTATCTGCCAGTATATAAAGACGCAAAAAGTCTCGAGACATGGGATGATACAATGACTCCCAGAGATAAGGATTAAACTGCGTGGACCATTCAGACACTGCCAAGAGGAGTGCTTGATGTCCCTTTTGAATTATCGTTGGGCGGAATCCCTAATAAGATCTGGGACATTCTCGAACAGTCAAAGTTCGATCTGACTTTTGTTGGTGGTCCTCCACCAGGCAAAGAAATCCGCGCCAGACGACGAAGGCAGTGACAAAGAAACTATTTTTCTTTATGCGTCTCAAATAAACTGATTGATTGCCCACGGCGTATCATGATTTGATCATGCATCATCAGTTATCAATATGAATATTAAAAAGACTCAGTGATATAACTTGGCATTCGATCGCAACATACGAGTGCGAAAGGTCGATCGACGATGATACTACACCGTATACGGGGATCGCTAGTGTATTGAGCGATGGTGTTCCCGGGTATGACCCTTTCCAAGTCCTGGGATGATGTTATCGAAAATGAAATGTTCTCTGAAACTTTCATGAAATTATTTTTTACGATAGATTATATACTGTCGTACCTGAGCACCGTCAATCTCTACTTGTGTCGGTATATCGCAGGGTCGGGTACATACACCTCGACTTCGGATATAGCTATTAGGACTGGCCCCCTAATACTATAATATAGATTCATAGGATATCCGCCTTACAATGGTATGTCATTAAAAAAGACAATGTACTTACGATCTCCCTGTGAATAATAATAATAATAATAATAATAATAATAATAATAATAATAATAGTGTATCTCCTGCCAATTGCTGAGCCAAAAGGCCATGTGCATCCAGTCCTCCATTCCATAAGGAAAGTCTCCACACCAATCGGTGGAATAAAGGAAGTGACGGCATAGAACATTACTCTAGGAGCTTTATACCAATCAGCCCATGGAAAGGACCGATGGCCTATGTACTCCCTAATAATAATAATAATAATGATAATGATAAGAAGAAAAAGGAGATCAAAGAAGGAATCGTACTACAGCACCACGTTGCTTGTATTTTTTATTAATAGTGTAGGCATCACCCCCCGGATAGCCGGTAAAAAATACCTTTTCCTGGTGACAGGTGCACCAGCTTGTTTTTCAGTATTATTTGTCCGGATTGGACCTGATGCCATTTTATTCCTGGTCTGTTGCCGTTTTCCTTTTTGGCTTCACTGAGCTAATACAACGAGACATCATTCTCATTCTTGAGGACTGTGTTTGGTTGTATTACCGACTTTTTACGAGCTATCGTTGGGGGCATTACAATAGTACGTTTGTTCTTGACATACTGCAGAAAAAAAAAAAAAAAAAAAACTTGAGGGGAAGGAGTTCAAAATTTACAAGAAAGGCTAGAGAATCCGCTTTGACCTGCCGTATGAGGATATATTTATCGTCTTTTAGCGTCTATCAGTGGGTCGATGCGCTGTGTGGCATGACTTCATAGCGCATACTATTTGCAGAAAGAAATCAGGTGTATGACGAAAATGCTATTTCCGTCATAAAATCGGGAGTGGGTACTGTAGGCATCACCCCCCGGATAGCAGGTAAAAAGTACCTTTTCCTGGTGACAGGTGCACCAGCTTGTTTTTAAGTATTATTTGTCCGGATTGGACCTGATGCCATTTTATTCCTGGTCTGTTGCAGTTTTCCTTTTTGGCTTCACTGAGCTAATATAACGAGACATCATTCTCATTCTTGAGGACTGTGTTTGGTTGTATTACCGACTTTTTTCGAGCTATCGTTGGGGCCATTACAGAAATCTGACCACTAATCTGAAATCTGACCCTTAACTAAAATTCGATGGCTGAGTTTGACACTTGAATGTACCCAGTAATAATAATAATCTGCCGTATACTAGCTGTGTCCTACAGTAGAAACTTTATTGAGAAAAGGGCGCTAATGGAACAGCCCGATTACATACTAGGCCGGACATACATACGTAATGGCTCTACTAGTTGAACGACACACATTACATATGCCGGCCCATACTGACTATCCTGTTAATTATATTAATAGGTCTAACACCCCCCCTGGATCAAAGTAAATTATTACATTGACTGTAGGTCCTAATATAATACATCTATTCTGTGAAAATTATAAAAACACAGACTCAAAACATACTAATGTTACTCTTACCCTCACTCTCTCCAAGAGATTGTGCTGCAGGTTGAATAAGTCAGGACGTCCGCGACATCAGCATATTTAAGAGCTGTGAAACCAAAGATGAGGGAATAAAAAGGAGAACTTGAAGAAGAGAGGGGAAGGAGGAGGAGGGGAGGAAACGAATAACAGCCACGGATGGAGCATCCAGGAAAGTCGGCTCCTTCGCGACATCGACATGTACTGCTCAGTGACATGTTCACCTGAAGCGTGAAGGCTATCACGTGGTCCGCGATCCCGGTTACTATAAATTTCTTCTGCTTCCCACTCACCTTGACGAGCGGCAAGTATTTTATTAGAACACTGCTTACGTAAAAAAATATTATTAAAAAATGTTAAAAAAATATTAAAAAATTAAAAAATATATATATATATATATAAACACAGATCAAAGTCATGCAGAGATCAGATGCAGTTTAACATCATACCGAGGACGTACACAAGATAAAAAATTGACTGGGAAGGATCATTGAACTAAGACTGTTCAAAATACTTAATACTGCCCACTCTCAGAATTTCGGTCACCTTCGGTATATTAATAACACCCTTTCAAGCACCACTTTATTTTGATTCTTTGACGCATTACTCTTTAAATTAAAACCTTGCCACTTGTAGGGATGAGTGGGAAGTCGAGGTATGACAAGGAAAGTGGTAAAAAGGTGACTCTTCAAAGTCAGAACGAAGGATACAAAACAAAGATGACTCTTCAGAGCCAGGACGAAGGTTGATACACTTTAAAGTCATGCCCTGGACCGGATGAATTTAAACATCATGCCCAGGAATTACTTCTTGATCACTCCACCAGTGCAAAGTATTGTATTTTGTAAATTAACAGCAGTGTTTGTGTAAACAGTTGATGAACTGAAGAGGGGGTCGAACCAGGCAAAGTCTAGAGCTCAGGGGACAGGACTCTAAGACGCTCCCGCCTCACACACACAAAGACAAAATTTCTCTTTACAAAGACAAAATTTTCTCTTTACGTCACCTTCCACTACGACGACAACACAGCGGTTAGTGTAGATTGATTCGATTTATTTTGTGCTAATAACTTTCCCTTATATAGCAATTCATAGGAGGTACCAAGTTATTATATGTATAATGGGAGAAGTTTTGATTAGATGTTCCACGACTCTGGTTTGTTGGTGCTATTAAAGAACTTTCGAGACGCCAAGAAAGCAAACTACAGACCAACTTCGACTGACTAAAACTGCAGCGCAAGCCTCGTCCTTAACACATATTTTTACCACATGGCTAGTTATCCCTGATCCCCGTCAAGAAAGGTCTAACACTTTTCTGAAAGTATTATGGCTTTATTATTACAGGTTCCCCAGTTAGTCACTGGAATATAAAATGCTTTTCTTTGGATGGTTCCTCTCTACAAAAGAAAAATGGAGAAGAACTTGGTTACGTATAGAAACACTGTGCAATATAAAACTTCCACCAAGTACTCAAGAACAACTGGTTATCCATGGCCTCTGAAGACATTTCTAAAACTTCTCCTACAATATCATGGATTACCAAACTATTTAGTCAAGCAATTCCAGGTGGATAGGGAAAGCAATTGTCGGAAACTTGATTTAGAAGTGTTTGACAGGGCTCATAAACACGGGTAATAAAATACATTGTGAAAATGGCCCACACAAACAAAAACTTGAACGCACGAGAAAAAACAAACAACAAAGAAGCCGATAATAACGCTAATTTTCTTAACCTCTTGACCGGCCCAGAGAACTCACGGGGCACTTACCACGTTCCAGACTTACTTGTAGCAAGTCAACCGCTACATAAGTGTCC
The DNA here is from genome assembly GCA_019918135.1 of Paulinella micropora. Lineage (NCBI taxonomy): Eukaryota > Cercozoa > Imbricatea > Euglyphida > Paulinellidae > Paulinella > Paulinella micropora. The sequence continues at coordinate 48,078 of WBZZ01006657.1, read as the reverse complement.
CTTCCCTTCTGTGAAAGGCGAGTGGGTCTAGTCCTAGTCCTTTGATCATTCAAGATGGCTTCAGCCGCAGTCATATCGGGGACTCAGCGAGATGGGATTGGAGGCATGTCCGGAGAGAAAAAGCCACCAGTAGCAGGACTCGAACGCTATTACAAGATTGACAAGGTGGGCAGTGGAACCTATGGAGATGTCTATCGTGCAAGGGACCAGCTCACAGGCGAGATTGTGGCGCTCAAAAAGATCCGACTAGAGATTCAGGATGAGGGCGTTCCAGCAACGGCTATTCGAGAGATTTCCCTGTTGAAAGAGCTTGCTCACCCCAATATCGTTAGGTATTCTTCACAACTTGATAGTTTCGCAGATGTTGATTCATCTTGAAGAGAAACGAAATTTGCATGCTTGCCCATCAGTGTATCCTTGTGTGGCATGTCTATTTTTAGTTTACTTAATGTCATCCACCAAAACGAACGCCTCTACTTGGTTTTCGAGTTCCTCGACCTTGATCTCGCCGACTACATGAAGGGTTTGACGCGCAATGGAAAGAAGTTGAAGCCCCAGCTTCTTAAGGTTTACTCTCACGCTTTTTAAGTGATACTAATCTCTCTTGCACTGTGCTTATGAACTTGCAATGCCGCATCCTCAAAATCTGTTATCGCGTTGAGGTGGCACCTGTAGATCACTTGCATCTTGGTGACAGTTCCTGTAGCACTTCCTCGAAACCTCGATTTGACAATCCGTTTGCTCTAACTTTTGAAGTTGCTTCTTGCGCGTTGTTGTTGTTTTTGTTGTTTTTGTTGTTTTTGTTGTCATTTTTGTTATCGTTGTCATTATTGGTATTCTTTTTGTTCTTGCTACTTTTGTTGTTCTTGTTCTTGTTATTGTTCTTGTTCTTGCTCATGTTGCTTCGTGTTGCAGTTGCTTGCTTTTTTGTCGTCCTCACTGTTGTTTCTGTGAATTGCCTTGTTGCTCTTGTCATCATCATCGTCGATTTCTGATGGTTGCATGGTGGCAGTCGTACATGTACCAACTGGTGAAGGGAATCGCCCACTGTCACATGCACCGCGTGCTCCATCGCGACCTCAAGCCACAGAACCTGCTGTTGGACAAGGCCGGCACGCTCAAGCTGGCCGACTTCGGGCTTGCTCGCGCTTTCGGTGTGCCCCTCCGAACATACACCCACGAAGTCGTGACCTTGTGGTACCGTGCGCCGGAAATCCTCCTCGGGGCAAAGCAGTATGCCACCCCAGTAGATATTTGGTTCTCCAACAAACTCCTCCTCCTCCTCCTCCCTCCCTCCCTCTCTCTCTCTCTCTCTCTCTCTTTCTATTTCTATTTCTCGATCAGTCGCTCGCTCTTGCTCTATCATCTTGTTCCTTCTCTCTTCATAAATTTGTGTCTTTTTAGTTTTTTACCCGAAAACATTCACGTACACAATTCACAAAGACATACCTCACTTCTCACATAGACAGCCCGCAAAAACACAACGAAATATCTATGTGCATAAAAATGGGCGCACCATAAACTGCAACACAAAAGCATGAAATGTATATGCAGATAACAAAATATTTTAACAATTAATGTGTTTTATACACAACAGAGAAGGACAGTCAGACAGGAAAATCCATCTATATATCCATAAATGCTGCATATTTGCATACATGTATATTTTTGCGTGCTTTATATTTCACATGCACCGTATATGTTCCCTCTTTGATCTCTACGCTTTTTTTTCAAGAACCCATCACACGCAGACTTACACGCCCATTTTCTTTCATATTTGTAACCTGCCTTGCACGCATACAGAAATGTGAATACACAAACATGTGTACACCAAAAAATGAATAATTTTCATTTTTTTCCCAGGATAACACTCCCATAATAGAAGCAACATGACAGTAACCATTTGTTGCTAATGCATGACCAAGCCTACTGGTACTGCTACTACTACTACTACTACTACTACTACTACTACTACTACTACTACTACTTCTACTACTACTTCTACTACTACTTCTACTACTACTACTACTACTACTACTACTACTACTACTTCTACTACTTACTACTACTTACTACTACTTACTACTACTTACTACTACTTATACTACTACTACTACTACTACTACTACTACTACTACTACTACTACTACTACTACTACTACTACTACTACTACTACTACTACTACTACTTACAACTACTTACAACTACTTACTACTACTTACTACTACTTACTCTTATTTACACTTACTACTACTTACCACTACTTACTACTACTTACTACTACTTACTACTACTTACTACTACTTACTACTACTACTACTAATAATAATAATAATGATAATAATAATAATAATAGTGCTTCTCTGTCAATGGCTGATGCATTTCTGTACATGCGCCTCCATCGTCTCACCCGTGAGGGGAGTACGAAGAATTGACGATAGGCTGTAATGACGCCCCCGCAAGGGCAGTTCCAACACTTCCAGACGGACCGGTATGTTCAATGAAAATACTGGTCCAGACGGACCGGTATGTTCAATGAAAATACTGGTGGCACCGACGGGAATCGAACTGGCGACAGGGCCCAGATGGTAGAACTTGACCACTGGGCTATCACGGTGTCCAAATAATAATATTAATAATAATAATAATAATAATAATAATAATAATAATACTGCTTCTCAGTCAATGGCGGATGCAAATCTGCATATGTGCCTTCGTACGAAGATTTGACCCATAGCTCTACTGACACCCCCGCAGAACAGCTTCAAGCCTTCCAGGCAGACCAATACTTTCAAAGAAAATATCCTTTGAAAATACTGGCACCGACGGGAATCGAACTGGCGACAGGGCCCAGATGGTAGACCTTAACCACTGGGCTATCGCGGTGCCAATAATAATGATAATAATGATAATAATAATAATAATAGTGCTTCTCTGTCAATGGCTGATGCATTTCTGCACATGCGCCTCCATCGTCTCACCCGTGAGGGGAGTACGAAGAATTGACGATAAGCTCTAATGACACCCCCGCAAGGGCAGTTCCAACACTTCCAGACGGGCCGGTATGTTCAATGAAA
>WBZZ01006657.1:10000-40000 GCA_019918135.1 Paulinella micropora | reverse complement strand
TATTATTATCATTATTATTGTTAGATGTGATCTTTCTATCACTGCATTACTCTTACTGTGGCCCTTAGGGGACGGGTAGAATTCTACTCCTGTACGCTTAACCCAGGATAATAATAATGATAATAATAATGATAATAATAGTGCTTCTCTGTCAATGGCTGATGCATTTCTGCACATGCGCCTCCATCGTCTCACCCGTGAGGGGAGTACGAAGAATTGACGATAAGCTCTAATGACGCCCCCGCAAGGGCAGTTCCAACACTTCCAGACGGGCCGGTATGTTCAATGAAAATACTGGTCCAGAAATAGACCGGTATGTTCAATGAAAATACTGGTGGCACCGACGGGAATCGAACTGGAATGATAATAATAATGATAATAATAATGATAATAGTGCTTCTCTGTCAATGGATGATGCATTTCTGCACATGCGCCTCCATAATAATGATAATAATAATGATAATAATAATGATAATAATAATGATAATAACAATAGGCTTCCTCAGACTATAGCATCAGATCCAGATCCTGGACATGTGCAGGTTTGCATCAGCCATTGACAGAGAAGCACTATTATTATTATTATTATTATTATTATTATTATTATTATTATTATTTATGGACACCGTGATAGCCCAGTGGTCAAGTTCTACCATCTGGGCCCTGTCGCCAGTTCGATTCCCGTCGGTGCCACCAGTATTTTCATTGAACATACCGGTCCGTCTGGAAGTGTTGGAACTGCCCTTGCGGGGGTGTCATTAGAGCTTATCGTCAATTCTTCGTACTCCCCTCACGGGTGAGACGATGGAGGCGCATGTGCAGAAATGCATCAGCCATTGACAGAGAAGCACTATTATTATTATTATTATTATTATTATTATTATTGGACATCGTGATAGCCCAGTGGTCAAGTTCTACCATCTGGGCCCTGTCGCCAGTTCGATTCCCGTCGGTGCCACCAGTATTTTCATTGAACATACCGGTCCGTCTGGAAGTGTTGGAACTGCCCGTGCGGGGGTGTCATTAGAGCCTATCGTCAATTCTTCGTACTCCCCTCACGGGTGAGACGATGGAGGCGCATGTGCAGAAATGCATCAGCCATTGACAGAGAAGCACTATTATTATTATTATTATTATTATTATTATTATTATTATTGTTATTAGTAGTAGTAGTAGTAGTAGTAGTAGTAGTAGTAGTAGTAGTAGTAGTAGTAGTAGTGGTAGTAGTAGTACTGGTACCGGTAGTAGTAGTAGTAGTAGTAGTAGTAGTAGTAGTAGTAGTAGTAGCACTAGACATCTATCTATCTATCTACCTATCTATCTACCTATCTATCTACCTATCTATCTATCTATCTATCTATCTGTCTATCTGTCTATCTGTCTATCTATCTATCTATATCTGTTTGCATTACTTGTTATGATTTTATTTATATTCTACCTGTCCGGTCATCTATCCTTCTATTTTTATATTTATATCTATTCTAGGGATATGTACATCTACATATCTGGCTAGCTAGCTATTTATCAACCAACCTTTCCCTATCTGTTACTGCAGTCATGGCTGCAGTCATGCATGCATCCATCGATCGATCCACCCATTCAACGATCCATCGATCCGTATTTTTTTTACACTATTTCAGTCTCCCTACCTATCAATGTAATCTATATAATCCTACTTTTTATCTCTCCTCTATAGAACCTGCATCCATGTATCTGTGTGTTTAGCTTCTCGCTCTTGCTCTTCCTGTTTGCTTGTATCTTGCTCTGAATTATCACTTTGCTCTTTGTTTTGCTTGTTCTAGGTCCATAGCGTGTATCTTTGTCGAGATGGCGACAGGTCGTCCCTTGTTCCCTGGAGACTCAGAGATCGATGAGCTGTTTCGCATCTTTCGTGTGCTTGGTACTCCAAATGATGAAGTGTGGCCGGGAGTGACTGAACTAAAAGATCACAAAGCCTCTTTTCCCCAGTGGAAACCTCGACCGCTGGAAGAAGTTGTCGACTGTTTGGATGAGGAAGGCATGGATCTGTTGAAGAAGATGCTGGTCTACGAGCCATCTAAGCGCATTTCTGGTCATCCTTACTTTTTTTCTGCACTTTCATTTGTGGTTTTGATTTGAATATATTATGCTGTTTTGCCGTGCAGCACGAGAAGCACTGAAGCATCCCTACTTCAAGGGAATGTCCTAATTTCCCTACTAGAAATCTTCGTGTTTGAGTGGTAGTTTTCGACAAGTCGTCAAGCTCTTTCTGCCGCTGCATGGCTAGTCGCTGTGCAGTTTGATAATTGACAGCCTACAATTTCTCTCATGTCTTGCCTTCTCACTTGACGATGCTTGTTCAACATTCTACAAGACCATCAAACAATCGGATTTGCGCTTGTGCACAGCCGCCAGTAGGTATCTGCGCTTTCAAGTTCAACTATCTCTCTAGACAGACTCTTTTCCTTGTTTTCCTCACAAACCGCGATACAGGAGCTCAAAACGTGGTAGTAATACTTATGCATCGCATAAACTCCTACCATGGTACGCTATTACCGTATTCACTTACTCGTCATCATTTAACTCATCTAATAATTATTGATTTCACATGTTTTGACCCGGTTGCTGTGTTCATGGCTGTGTACTTTCGGTCGGTGAAACTGTGCGTGGGACGCAGGATCGGAGTTTTATTGCTGTTGACATTCAAGACAACAACAAAAATTAGTTTTTCATTTTTGTGTCAGATTTTCATTTTTGTGACAGTTTTTCATTTTTGTGACAAAAATTCAAATTTTCAAATTTAACGGTAACATTTCGCGAAAATTTACGATATTTTGCGGACGAATATAGCAGTTAATTTGAAAAATTCAAATTTTCACCCAAAATCAAAATTCCAACCAAAACTGAAATTCCAACCAAAACAGAAAAATCAATTTTTTTTGTTGTCTTGAATGTCAACAGCAATACTACCGGTGAGTTTTTTTTTTTTTTTTTTTTTTTTTTTACGCAAACGCTTAACCCTTCCCGGTAAATCACTTATACGAGTGATAATCGCTCGTATATAATAAGCGACTCCATTGTAAGTCTTGACTACCCTCCTGTGAGGAAATCAAGTTACCGGCATTCAAATGAATACACACACTGCTGTCCTGTAATGCCCCCAACGATAGCTCGTAAAAAGTCGGTAATACAACCAAACACAGTCCTCAAGAATGAGAATGATGTCTCGTTATATTAGCTCAGTGAAGCCAAAAAGGAAAACGGCAACAGACCAGGAATAAAATGGCATCAGGTCCAAATCCGGACAAATAATACTGAAAAACAAGCTGGTGCACCTGTCACCAGGAAAAGGTACTTTTTACCGGCTATCCGGGGGGTGATGCCTACAGTACCCACTCCCGATTTTATGACGGAAATAGCATTTTCGTCATACACCTTCTGATTTCTTTCTGCAAATAGTATGCGCTATGAAGTCATGCCACACAGCGCATCGACTCACTGATAGACGCTAAAAGACGATAAATATATCCTCATACTGCACGTCAAAGCGGATTCTCTAGCCTTTCTTGTAAATTTTGAACTCCTTCCCCTCAAATTTTTTTTTCGGCAGTGTGTCAAGAACAAACGTACTATTAATAAAAATAATACACGCAACGTGGTGCTGTAGTACGATTCCCCCTTTGATCTACTTCTTCTTCTTATCATTATCATTATTATTATTATTATTATTATTCACAGGGAGATCGTAAGTACATTGTCTTTTTTAATGACATACCCTTGTATAAGGAGGATATCCTATGATATAGTATTAGGGGGCCAGTCTTAATAGCTATATCCGAAGTCGAGGTGTATGTACCCGACCCTGCGATATACCGACACAAGTAGAGATTGACCGTGCTCAGGTACGACAGTATATAATCTATCGTAAAAAATAATTTAGTGAAAGTTTCAGAGAACATTTCATTTTCGAGAACATCATCCCAGGACTTGGAAAGTGTCATACCCGGGAACACCATCGCTCAATACACTAGCGATCCCCGTATACGGTGTAGTATCATCGTCGATCGACCTTTCGCACTCGTATGTTGCGATCGAATGCCAAGTTATATCACTGAGTTTTTTTAATATTCATATTGATAACTGATGATGCATGATCAAATCATGATACGCAGTGGGCAATCAATCAGTTTATTTGATTGGGTTTGAAATTTTCGACTTAGTATCGGAGCAGTTGCAGTCTGTCACTCAGCTTGCATCTGTCTTAACAAATGTGGGCACCCAGTACACTCTCTGCAATAACCACAAAGCCATACTCCTGTATTTCCTCAGTGCTTTGCACGTCTACAACAAAAATAAGCTCACACTGCTCATGCAAGACTGCAAAACCTTCGACAAGGTAAAGCACTTGAACTTTTTGGAGATGAGCGTCTTTGAGGCCACGACTAAGGCCGTGAGCCCAAAAATGTTGTGGACCGAAGTAATGACCGCTTGTCAGAGGCTCGACAGCCAGACAGCATCCTTGATCGGTTCTGCATCGGCTTCTGCTCAACCGCAAGCCGCACATACGCAACGATCTCTAGGAAAGCGACCAAGAGAGCAGTCGTGAAACTAACACACCTTGTATTCGTTGGTGGGCACGGGCACAATGCTTCAAACACATAAATAAGAAATGCCCGTACAACCACGATGTCGAGGACACCCGCATCCGAAACACACTCCTCAAGAACGTACGGTCGGACGAAACCAACACCGTCGCCGTTCTGCGCCGACTGCTCAAGGATCAGGGGTGGAAATTACAGGATGTCGCGGACCATGACCACGAACTAGCTGACGCGATCAATTCTCTTTTCGCTAGAGATGATCAGAAGACGGCAGCCATGGAAGCCGCAAGTAGAGGAAGAGGTGGAACACGAGGAAGAGGAGGAGGGAGAGGAATCAATCGAGGAGGAGGAGCCCCTTTCGCACGAGGCACATACACTCGCGGGGGGGAGAGAGGATTTGTGAGAAGAGGAGGAGGAAGAGGTGTATGTCAAGGTAGAGGAGGAGGAAGATGGGTTGGCCGAGGTGGATACGGCAGCGCAGAGCGCCCGTATCACAGAGATGGGGGCTGGGCAGACGGCTCGAGCTCAAGCTCGAGTTCCTCAGCACCACAGGCCTATGCGACATCAGGCGCAACCACTACCGACACTGATGCCGACTCAGGTAACAGATTTGAGGTAGTCCAATGACTAGAGAAGGAGGGAGAAAACAGAACAACATGCATTGCACGATACACCGTTGTGCAGGTCCCAACCAAGGGTACCAGTGAGTCTAAGAGCCCACAGCAGGCCACAGACCAACTCAAAGGTAGTACAATACCAGTACACCCATCACGACAACAAACAGTGCATGCTGCTAATAGGCAGGCGAGTAAAGCGCTGGCAAAGAGAAAACAGGCGGGCCTGTCGCAGCCACAGCCGAAGAAGTAAGAATAGAACCGGCAGTTAATCTTATCAAATTGCCGAGACAGACAATAGACAAGGAGGATGGAGGACATCAACCTCTCCTCACGGTCTCAAACAGAGAAAGCAAGGACAATCATCCTTCGTCTGTGAACAATACCCAAAAAGACATTACAAAAACGGCGGAAAGGGAGGAGGAGGCGAACCTCGAGAAAAGGATACAGATTTTAGAACACAAGCTCCTTGTATTGGCCTTAAAAAGTCACCGGCCAGACGCTTTATGCTATACGAACCTTTTTTGTGAAACATTAAATACCTTTATAAACGTTGGTAATGATACTATGGCGAATATTAATATTGTCGGCCAGAAATTTACTACGAAACACCATGAGTGGTTAGAAACTAATATGAAAAAATCATCTGGCACCTTGAAAGGAGTTAGTAGTCGGACGGATATAACGGGCATCATCACTTTAAATTTTAAATTGAATCCGGACGAGTATATCGAGTGGACTTGTACGTTGTCCCCGAATACCACGGATCTGTTCTTTTGTCTTACGACCAACTGGCGACAATGAACGTAGTGATTGATTGCGCCGTCAAAAGAGTCATATACGGCATAGAGCCAGGAGAAGAATATACTGTCGACTCTCTCCATGCTATTGACTCATACGGGGCCCTACACCTAGGGGTAGCATCGGAAGGGAAACAGGTGGCCATTACACACGCATATGAGGCATATATGCCAACGGACGCGGTGTCTAAAGATGGTTCAAACCTGTCAGACAAGAGAGAGGCGGAGGTCTATACGGCTACAGTCTCTACACAATGGGATAAAAAGTCGATAGACGATCTCATTGAAAAGAGGAAAGAGGAGATTATATGCATGGGAAAAAGGTGCCCATCGTTGGCGAGATTTGAAGAAGGAGCAGGGGCCGATGTATATATTACCAACGGGTATTGCTTTCACGTAAAGGTGGAAGAGAAGGACAGACAGGAGTTTATACCGAGGAGAAGGGGACGACTCCCTGATATCCCGGCAGAAGATATTAAAAGCTTTATTGCCGAATTATGGGGTGACGAGCCTACGTGGCCGCGCTCACTGACAGAAGTGAAAAAGTGCCTACGCACTCTTTTTGAAAATAATAAACCATATACGGTCATACTCCCGTACAATGAGAAGGCGATATGGGCGCAGGAGATACGGGACCGGCTTATTGATCATCCGATACCGGTGCCCTCACGGAAGCAACACTTAGTGGTGGCTTGTCGTCTCGAGACTCGTGAGCAGAGCAGTGCATACAAGCGGAAGCTCAGAGACCAGGACAAGTTGAAATTGATTCCTCAAGCATTCACATGCTTCGATGGTTTCTACACCCGAAAAGCTCCGTTGCAATATGCGAAATTAATAGATATGTTGGTAGGTCTGGCGGAGGACGACGAACCAGACACTGCCACATATGAAAAAACGGGAATGGACGATATATCAGAAGAAGAGTTGGGCTTGGAGGAGGACAGAGCACCCCTCAAGCATCAAAAGAGAATGTCAGAGGAGGAGTTTAAGGCGGCGATAGACGAGAAATTGGCATGAGGAGCAGGTACGGAGAAGGAGAAAGAGGTTTTGAAAGAGAGATTGAATGCGAACAAAATGATTTTTGACCCCCCTCAAGCGGGAGGTGTCAAGCCGGAAGACTTCACCGCGGTTATTTGTAAAATACCAGGTGCTGAGCCTTCACCGGCGCCACGACGGGCAAATCTGAGTATACATGAAGCAAAGATCGCAGAAGAACAAGCGCGGCAGTTACTCGATGAGGATTTCATTGAGAGATCGACATCTCCAATAGTTTCCCAACCGAGACTGGTGCCTAAACCGGGAGGAGAGTGGCGCTTAACGGTTAACTATGCCCGCGTCAATAAAATTTTAGAGGAGGAACGAAATCCATTACCTACTCTTGAAGAAGGAAGGCGAGTATTGCGGAACGCCAAGCTATACTCAGTCATTGATCTGAAGAATGGCTTCTGGCAAATTCCACTGGATGAAAAGTCCAGATGGCTGACTGCATTTGTAGTAGGAATGGAGATATATCAGTGGAAAGTACTTCCGATGGGACTCAAACAGGCCCCGGGACTCTTTCAGAAAGCGATGCAAAGCATGCTGAGTAGCAAATATGATGACCAGACAGAGGGAGGTTTCATGAGGAGAAGAGGACAGAAGGCGGGAGAATACGCATTTTGTTACATCGATGACATTATCGTGTACTCAAATACGATGGAAGAGCACATCGACCATCTAACAGACATTTTCAGGCGTATCAAACTATTTGGCCTGAAATGTAATTTGAAGAAATGTCAACTCGCAAAGACAAGCGTGACATATTTGGGGTACGAAATCTCTTACAATAGAGTCTCGATATCCAAAGAGAAGAGGGAGGAGATCATGAGCCGGCAGAGGCCGAAGAATCGCACAGAGCTGCACTCATTTCTTGCGATGGCGCAATATTACAGCCAGTTCATACCCAATTGGGGTGCAACTCGGGCTAAGTTGGAGAGAATGATCGACTTCGGTGATTTTGAGAAGTGGGATGATGAAGCCTCAGAAGCGTACAACACGCTCAAAGATCTCGTCTACAAAGATCCGAAGGATGGCGGACTCGTGCTGATGATGCCCGACTTTTCGAAGCAATTCGTAGTCGACACAGACGCATCAAAGTTCGCGATCGGCGCAGTCTTACAACAGGAAGATGAGGAGAAAAAGTTGCGTCCAATCATGTTTATAAGTAGAAAGTTGTGCTCGGCGGAGCGAAACTATTGTACGAGACAGAGAGAGGCACTGGCGGTGGTCTGGGCCCTCAAACGGTTGAGAGAGTATTTATGGGGTGGACCTCAGTTTATAGTAAGGACTGATCACCAGAATTTACTATGGCTGATGAATCATGAACAGACTGGCCGTCTAGCGAGATGGCAGGCATTCTTGTCATGTTTCAATTTTACAATGGTCCATCTACCCGGCAAGCGAAATGTTGTCGCTGACAGCCTCTCCAGGCTAGAGTTTCACTCAGAAGTGGCAGCTCTCGTATCATCAGCAGAAATGGAGGATCCATCCCCAGACTGCACATACGAAGTGCATCATATCGAGTCGATGCAGATGGCGAGAGGGGTCCGATATAACCAATCGGGTCTACGTCATAGCCCGCAAGGTCCGGATCATGGGATATGTTGTACAGCACATGTCCTCGAGGATGCTGAGTGGTCCTATGAAACATATGAGAATATGAAGGCGGAGATAAAACAAAAAGAGATTAAGCAAGAAGCATATGTGGAACCCCCGCAGGAGAACAAGGAGGAGTTAGACGAAAACCCTGAGAGGATAGGAGTGCAGCTAGAGGATGGGACTATCCACATAGCCTCACCCACTGCATGGAGACAGCAACAGGCTCTCGATCCGGAGTTCAAAGAGCTAATACAGCTATACAAGAACCCGAACGAGCTGAAAATGACGAAGGAGATTAAGGAGCAACAGAAGGAGATGGGGTGGAGAGACGGTCTCTTGTGGTACAAAGGCCAACACGGGCGCTATGCATCACAACCAGACAAATGGACTCTCTGGGTTCCTGAGAAACTCAGACACATCATTTTTGTCGCTGCTCATAACTGCCCACTACTGGCGCACCCGGGCCGACAAAGAACGCATATGTTCATTTCGAGACGATTCTGGTGGAAGAAGATGAAGGAGAATACTGATGAACAGGTCAATGCATGCATCCCATGCAAGACATCCAAAACACCATTGAAGGCGAATTTTGGCCTGATCGGGACTTTTCCTTTACACTTAGGAATGTTCGAGTTCTTACACACTGATCATGTAGGACCTTTCCCGGTCACGACGGAAGGTTACAGATACCTTCTAACGGCCATAGACAGAGCCACCAACTATGTATGGGTGGTCCCAGTCAAAGACGTTACGGGCGAAACAACAGCCAAGGCGTTGATTGACAGGATCATCTCACAGATTGGGGTGCCGAGAAAAATATGCTCAGATCGATGCTCTGACTTTAATAATGAAGTCATCGACAAGCTATCTGCATATTACGGCATGAAATGGCAATATGTCACCGCCTATAACCCCAGAGCGAACGGCAAGATAGAGCGGGTGCATAGACCCCTCAAGGCCGCGCTGAAGATGTATTGTATGAAGAAGGAGAACCAAAAGGCATGGGTGGAGGCAGCATCCTCGTTTGCCTTTGCTATGAATTGCCTACCCTCTACAGCGTTAGGTGGTTCAAAAGGTTCCGTCTCGCCATACCAGTTGGTATATGGGCGTGAGCCCGCCATCGCAGCCTCACTGCTGCACCCAAAAGATTCATGGGCAGATCAGGATGAGCTGTTTGGGGTGAGACTTCGGGCGAAGATGGAGGCGGAGCAAATAGTACAGGCGCATAGGGAGGCGGAGCGCAGGAAGACTGATGCTGAAGGTGTCAGGCAGGCACACCTGGATCAAGTCAGATTTCAGGTCGGGGATATTGTACTACTGTATCATCCTCAGGTTCCTCAGGGAGTCAGCTCGAAGCTGTTCATCCACTGGAAAGGACCATACCAGATCATTGAACAGATGGGGCCTTTGAATTATAAAATCAGGGGCAGAGGGAAAGTTCAAATAGTCAATGTACGAAGGCTGATTAAGTATGATCCCTTCCTACTTGAAGATGAGTCCGTTGATCAAGCACTCAAACGGATGGAGGCTGACTTTAAAGAGGTCCCACCAATCCGTCAGGAGGATATCTCGGAACGGGATGCCTACAGGGCACCAATTGCGGAGAAGGAGGAGGCTGAGCTGGAGAACAAGCGGGCCACCGACCGCAAAAGTGCGGCGGGGACTCAGACCCGCAAAAGGGTGGAGTCGAACGTGCCGGAAGGAAAGTTCACGGAGGCGCAAATAAGGAGAGCGCAAAATGACCTTATCTACGACCGACCGAGAAAGGCGATAAGGACGGCACGTTCGCAAGGAGTCCATCAAGAGGGGAGCAATGACGGAGATCAAGACCCTCGCGCGGGCAATGACACTCTCGTTCACCCCAGTTGGAAAGAAGGAGATGCGATTGGACATATTTCATGGGCCAAAGACGCTTTTTACTTGGTGAGGCCTGCGGCTCAACACGTAGCCGATGACACGCTCTCAGATTTATATCTCATGAGAGTCATGGCAGTACCTCACAAACGCCATACGCGATCGAATCGAATTTCGACTGCGGCACAAATAATACAACCAGTCTTACATTTCTGGAGGAGTCTGGATCCAGTGGAAGATCCTAAAGTAAGACAATACCTTCCAGTATATAAAGACGCCAAGAAACTTGAGACATGGGATGATACCATATCTCCCACAGATAAAGATCATACCGCGTGGACCATACAAGCACTACCACGAGGGGTGCTGGACATTCCTTTTGACTTGGGCAATGCGCAATCCCTCACAAAATTTGGGACGTCCTCGAACAGTCTACCTTAGACTTAACTTTGGTTGGAGGTCCTCCACCAGGTAAAGGAGTCCGCGCGCGTAAACGGCGTCTATAGTAAGTATTTTTTTTCTCTAGAAGTATTGTGGACCTGATCGATTGCGAACATAGCATTGATCCAATATCGTCCCGACAACCTGACTTAGATATTAAAGCTACTACAGCGTTCATTCTTCTAGAGATTAACAAGACACAGCTGACAAAAAATAGGCATTCTGTTCTCTTGCTTCGGCAGAGACAGACGAGACGGCCACGAAACAGCACCGTTACGGGATCGCTATTTGAGTGAGCGATGGTGTTTCCTGGATACGACCCGCATTAGTACCAGAATGATGATCTCATTAAAGACTCTACAGTCTAATCAAGAACTGATATATTTTAATAACATGAACTGCTACACCGGATTCCATCGATCTCTACTTGTATCGGCATATCGCAAGGTTAGGGCGCACTCAACCCAACTTCGGATATAGTCGTCAGACTTGATCACCTGACACTATATTAAATGATACCGATTTATACAAGGGTATGTCTTCACAAAAAGTAAATGTATTTATGGAAACCGACGACCGGTTATTACATATATATGGAAATGGCGACATTACATTATTACTCAACCATAAAACATTATACTTGGACATACTGCACAAATATCTTATCGACAGAAGAAAGAGGAAGATTTTAATATAGATACTGAATGTGCTAGAGTATATATACGATTGGTACCGGGACAAGTAATACTATCATTGTTGTTTTATAATGGCCGATTCGTGGGTTGATGTATCTTCATACCTAACTCTAAACGAATCTTAGTCAGAAAAGAAATCAGTTCAAAGCGTATTATGTCGGAAACGAAGTTCCGCCATAAAAAACTTGGAGGGGTACTGTGGACATCACCCCCGAATTATCCGGTAAAAAACTTATTTATAGATTTCGTCTGGCCGGACACGTCTGAAATGCCAATTTTGATCCTGGTCTTTTGGCTGCTTTTTGTCTTTGCGTCACTGAGCTAATATAACGAGACATCATTCTCTTTTTTGAGGACTGTGTTTGGTTATATTACCGACTTACTCTTCCATTGAGCTATCGTTGGGGATAGTACATGATGTCTCGTTATATTAACTCAGTGAAGCCAAAAAGGAAAACGGCAACAGACCAGGAATAAAATGGCATCAGGTCCAATCCGGACAAATAATACTGAAAAATAAGCTGGTGCACCTGTCACCAGGAAAAGGTACTTTTTACCGGCTATCCGGGGGGTGATGCCTACAGTACCCCCTCCCGATTTTATGACGGAAATAGCATTTTCGTCATACACCTTCTGATTTCTTTCTGTAAATAGTATGCGCTATGGAGTCATGATACATAGCGCATCGACCCACTGATAGACGCTAAAAGACGATAAATATATCCTCATACTGCACGTCAAAGCGGATTCTCCCGCCATTCTTGTAGATTTTTGAACTCCTTCCCCTCGATCTCTTTTTTTTTTTTTTTCTCTCTGCAGTATGTCAAGAACAAACGTACTATTAATAAAAATATACAAGCAACGTGGTGCTGTAGTACGATTCCCCCTTTGATCTCCTTCTTCTTCCTATCAGTATCATCATTATTATTATTATTATTATTATTATTATTATTATTATTATTATTATTATTATTATTATTATTATTAATATCATTATTATTGTTATTATTATTAATGGAGGCACATGTCCAGGATCTCGATCTGATGCTATAGTCTGAGGAAGCCTATTATTATTATTATTATTATTATTATTATTATTATTATTATTATTATTATTATTATTATTATTATTATTATTATTATTATTATTGGACACCGTGATAGCCCAGTGGTCAAGTTCTACCATCTGAGCCCTGTCGCCAGTTCGATTCCCGTCGGTGCCACCAGTATTTTCATTGAACATACCGATCCGTCTGGACCAGTATTTTCATTGAACATACCGGCCCGTCTGGAGGTGTTGGAACTGCCCTTGCGGGGGTGTCATTAGAGCTTATCGTCAATTCTTCGTACTCCCCTCACGGGTGAGACGATGGAGGCGCATGTGCAGAAATGCATCAGCCATTGACAGAGAAGCACTATTATTATTATTATTATTATTATTGGACACCGTGATAGCCCAGTGGTCAAGTTCTACCATCTGGGCCCTGTCGCCAGTTCGATTCCCGTCGGTGCCACCAGTATTTTCATTGAACATACCGGTCCGTCTGGACCAGTATTTTCATTGAACATACCGGTCCGTCTGGAAGTGTTGGAACTGCCCTTGCGGGTGTCATTAGAGCCTATCGTCAATTCTTCGTACTCCCCTCACGGGTGAGACGATGGAGGCGCATGTGCAGAAATGCATCAGCCATTGACAGAGAAGCACTATTATTATTATTATTTATTATTATTATTATTATTATTATTATTATTATTATTCACAGGGAGATCGTAAGTACATTGTCTTTTTTAATGACATACCCTTGTAAAGGCGGATATCCTATGAATCATATATAGTATTAGGGGGCCAGTCCTAATAGCTATATCCGAAGTCGAGGTGTATGTACCCGACCCTGCGATATACCGACACAAGTAGAGATTGACCGTGCTCAGGTACGACAGTATATAATCTATCGTAAAAAATAATTTAATGAAAGTTTCAGAGAACATTTCATTTTCGAGAACATCATCCCAGGACTTGGAAAGGGTCATACCCGGGAACACCATCGCTCAATACACTAGCGATCCCCGTATACGGTGTAGTATCATCGTCGATCGACCTTTCGCACTCGTATGTTGCGATCGAATGCCAAGTTATATACTGAGTCTTTTTAATATTCATATTGATAACTGGTGATGCATGATCAAATCATGATACGCCGTGGGCAATCAACCAGTTTGTTTGAGACGCATAAAGAAAATAGTTTCCTTATTACTGCCTTCGTCGTCTGGCGCGGATTTCTTTACCTGGTGGAGGACCACCAACAAAAGTCAGATCGAACTTTGACTGTTCGAGAATGTCCCAGATCTTATTAGGGATTCCAGCCCAACGATAATTCAAAAGGGATATCAAGCACTCCTCTTGGTAGTGTCTGAATGGTCCACGCAGTGTAATCCTTGTCTCTGGGAGTAATTGTATCATTCCATGTCTCGAGACTTTTTGCGTCTTTATATACTGGCAGATAATGTCTTGCCTTTGGATCCTCAACCGGGTCCATACTTCTCCAAAACTGGAGTATCGGTTGTACTATTTTGCGGCTGATGATATTTTGAGTGTCCGTGTGACACGCATCTGTCGTGGGACCGCCACGACCCGCATCAAGTATCAGTCTGAGAGAGTGTCATCAGCGACATGTTGTTCCGCTGGTCTCATCAGATAGAAAGCATCTTTCACCCATGCGATGGTTGCTATCGCATCGCCTTCCTTCCATCGCTCATGGACAATCTCAACGTTGCCCGCGTTTGGGTCAGTGTCCGTCCCCTCCTCCTCCTGGTGGACGTCCTTTGATCTCATCGACCTCATCGCCTTCCTCGGTTGGTCGTTGATAAGATCATTCCGCGCTCTCCTTAGCTGCGCCTCTGTGATCTTCTCCTTCTTTCCGCTATGCTCTCGCGGAGACTTAGACTGAGTCCCCACCGCGCTTATGCGGTCAGTCTTCTCCTTACTGTCCACCTCACTCTCCTCCTTCTCAGCTATCGGTGCCCGATAAGCATCGTCTTGGTCTATGCCAGCCTCCTTGTGGATGGGCGGCACCTCTTTGAAATCATCTTTCATCCGTTTTAACGCCTCCTCAACGGATTCATCTTCCAATAAGAAGGGATCATACTTAATCAGCCTTCTTACATTCACAATTTGCACCTTCCCTCTACCCCTGATCTTGTAGTTCAGAGGTCCCGTCTGTTCCATAATCTGATAAGGTCCTTTCCAGTGAGTGAACAGCTTAGAGCTGACTCCTTTCGGGACCTGAGGATGGTACAACAGTACAATATCCCCGACCTGGAACTTGATCTGATCCAAGTGCGCTTGTCGCACCCCTTCAGCATCAGTCTTTCGGCGCTCCGCCTCTCTATGCGCCCTGACTATTTGTTCCGCCTCCATCTTCACTCTAAGTCTCATCCCAAACAACTCATCCGCATCCGCCCAAGTGTCTGTTGGGTGAAGGAGCGAAGTCGGGATATCAGGCTCACGCACATATACTAACTGATATGGCGAGGTTGAGCTCTTCGAGCCTCCTAACGCCGTAGAGGGTAGACAGTTCATTGCAAACGCAAATGATGGTGCTGCCTCGACCCATGCTATTTTATTCTCCTTCTTCGTGCAATACATCTTTAGTGAGGCTTTGAGGGGTCTGTGTACCCGCTCGATTTTCCCATTTGCTCGCCGGTTATAGGCAGTAACATATTGCCATTTCATCCCGTAATACTTAGATAGTTTGTCGATGACCTCGTTATTAAAGTCCGAGCCTCGATCAGAACATATCTTTCTTGGTACTCCGATCTGTGAGATGATCCTATCGATCAGCGCCTCGGCCGTCGTCTTGCCGGTAACGTCTTTGACAGGGATGATCCACACATAGTTGGTGGCTCTGTCAAAGGCCGTGAGGAGGTATTTGTAACCATCCTTTGATTCTGGGAAAGGTCCCACATGATCGATGTGTATAAACTCAAACATCCCCGCATGGAGAGGAAATTCGCCAATCAGGCAGAAATTTGCCTTCAGTGGTGTTTTGTTTATCTTGCACGGGATGCATGCATCCACCGCCTGATCTATCTCCTCCTTCATCTTCTTCCACCAGAATCGCCTCGCTACGAACATGTGAGTTCGTTGTCGACCCGGATGCGCCAAAAGTGGGCAATTGTGGGCTGCGACAAATATAAATCGTCTCAGACTCTCCGGTACCCAAAGGGTCCATTTGTCCGGCTGTGACGCACAGCGACCGTGAAGGCCCTTGTACCACAGTAGACCATCTCTCCATCCCATCTCCTTCATCTGATCTTTGATCGCTTTCGTCATCTTCAGCTCATCCGGGTTCTGACATAACTGTATGAGTTCCTTAAACTCCGGATCTTGAGCCTGTTGTTGCCTCCATGCGGTAGGCGAGGCTATATGGATAGTACCATCTTCTAGCCGTATCCCGATTCTTTCCGGGTCATCGTCTAGGTCACTTCTCCGCTCTTGAGGAGGCTCCGCATAAACATCCTGCGTCTCCTCTTCCTCTCTTATGTTCGCCTTCGCATTCTCATATACCTCATAGGACCACTCAGCGTCCTCCTGGGTATGTAGCTCACAACATATCCCGTGATCCGGGCCTTGTGGACTGTACCGTAGACCTGTGCGGTCATGTCGGACTCCACTCGCCATCTCCATCGCCTCAATGTGGCTGACCTCATACACCTTGTCAATGGACAAGTCTTCCATCTCCACACACAACGCCGATACTTCTGAGTTAAACTCTAGCCTAGCGAGGCTATCAGCGACCACATTTCGCTTTCCCGGTAGATGGACCATTGTAAAATCGAAACAAGACAAGAACGCTTGCCACCGCGCCAGCCGTCCAGTCTGTTCATGATTCATCAACCATAACAGGTTATGATGATCAGTTCTGACAGTAAATTGAGGTCCTCCCCACAAATACTCTCTGAGCCTCTTGAGGGCCCACACCACCGCTAACGCCTCTCTTTGCCTTGTGCAATAGTTTCTCTCCGCCGCACACAACTTCCTACTAATAAACATGCTTAGGCGTAATTTCTTCTCCTCATCCTCTTGTTGTAATACAGCCCCAATCGCAAACTTAGATGCGTCTGTATCGACTACGAATTGTTTCGTAAAGTCGGGCATCGTTAACACCAGTCCTCCGTCTTTCGGGTCTTTACAAATAAGATCTTTGAGCGCATGAAACGCTTGCAAAGCCTCTTCGCCCCACTTCTCAAAGTCTCCAAAATCTATCATTTTCTCCAACTTAGCCCGTGTTGCACCCCAATCGGGTATAAACTGGCTATAGTATTGCGCCATCGCAAGGAATGAGTGCAATTCAGTGCGGTTCTTTGGTATCGGTCGATTCATAATCTCCTCCCTCTTCTCTTTGGATATCGAGACTCGATTATGGGAGATCTCGTACCCTAAGTATGTCACACTCGTCTTGGCAAGTTGACACTTCTTTAGATTGCACTTCAGGCCAAAAGCTCCGATGCGCTTGAATATATGGACAAATGATCGATATGCTCCTCCATTGTGTTAGAGTATACGATAATGCCATCGATATAGCAAAATGCATATTCTCCCGCCTTCTGTCCCCGCCTTCTCATAAAGCCTCAGTCAGACAAATTATCGTACTGACTGCTCAACATCTTCTGCATCGCCTTCTGGAAAAGTCCTGGGGCTTGCTTGAGGCCCATCGGAAGCACTTTCCATTGGTATATTTCCATACCCATCACAAACGCCGTCAGCCATCTGGACTTTTCCTCCAGTGGTATCTGCCAGAAGCAATTCTTAAGGTCAATGACCGAATAGAATTTTGCATTCCGCAGTACTCTTCTTCCTTCTTCTAATGTCGGGAGAGGATTTCTCTCCTCCTCCAGCACCTTGTTAACACGCGCATAGTTAACTGTCAGGCGCCACTCTCCCCTGGCTTCGGCACTATTCTCGGCTGTGAGACTATTGGAGATGTTGATCTCTCAATAAAGTCCTCATTGAGCAGCTGTCTTGCTAGCTCCTCCGCTATCTTCGCCTCATGTATACTCAAATTCGCCCTTCGTGGTGCCGGTGACGGCTCCGCACCCGGCATTTTGTAAATAACCGCAGTGAAATCTGCAGGCTTGACACCACCTGCATGTGGAGGGTCAAATATTTCCTTGTTCGCCTCTAATTTGGCTTTTAAAAGCTCCTTCTCCTTCTCCGTGCCTACTCCTTCTTCCAATATTTTCCGCGCCGCCGCTTGAAAATCTTCATCAGACATCTGCTTATGTTGCTTGAGGGGTTCTCTGTCCTCCTCCAAGCCTAAGTCCTCTTCCGAGACATCATCTAGGCCCGTCTTTTCATACGTGACCGTGTCCGGCTCATCATCTTTGCCGAGCTCCACCAGCATGTCAATGAGTCTCGCGTATTGCAAAGGAGCTTTACGGGTGTAAAAACCATCAAAGCATGTGAATGCTTGCGGTATCAATTTCAACTTGTCGAGGTCTCTGAGCTTCCGCTTGTATGCACTGCTCTGCTCACGAGTTCCCATACGACAAGCCACCACTAGCTGTTGCTTGCGAGAGGGTACCGGTATAGGATGATCAATAAGCCGGTCCCTTATTTCCTGCGCCCATATCGCCTTCTCATTATATGGCAGGATAATAGTATACGGCTTATTATTTTCGAATAAAGTCCGTAAGCATTTCTTCACTTCAGTTAGTGAACGCGGCCACGTGGGCTCGTCACCCCAGAAATCAGTAATAAAACTTTTAATAGTTTCTGGTGGAGTATCCGGGATTCGCCCCGTTCTCCTTGGTACAAACGCCTCCTTTTTTCTTCTCCTACTTTCGCATGGAAACAGTATCCGTTAGTAATATGGACATCTGTTCCTACTCCTTCCGCGAATCTCGCCAACGACGGGCTTCTTTGTGCGACACATATAATCTCCTCCTTTCGCTTCTCGATTAAGTCATCAATAGACTTTTTGTCCCAATGGCATGTCGGAACTGTGACAGTGCACACTTGGGATTCCCAATTGTCGGTCCAGGACAGTTCATCCGGTCTTACGACATGGGGGTGAACGTACACCTCAAGTGCCTCATGTGCGATGGCCATCTTTTTGTGATCCGTCGCTAGACTCAGCTCATAAGCCTCATAAGAGTCAGTAGCGTTGAAGGGATCAATATCGTTCTCTTCTCCTCTTTTTACTCCATATATCACTCGCCGTGCGGCGCAATCAATCACAGCCTCCATCGTAGCCAATTGGTCATACGATAGTAATATTGACCCGTGGTAACCGGGGACGACATAGAGGTCCATACGGTATACTCGTGCGGATTTCAATTTAAAGGTCAGTGTGATGATTCCCGTGATATCCGTCCGGCTGCTCACTCCTTTGAGAGTGCCCGTTGACTTTTTCATATTTCCGTCCACCCAGTCCCGGTATCGATTAAAAAAACTTCCTGCCGACAATATTAATATTCGCCATCGTATCATTACCAACTTTTAATATTGTCTTCAATGTTTCACAATAAAGTTCCGTATAACACAGAGCATCGGGCCTGTGTATATTGGCTGCGAGAACAAGAACTTTACGTTCCAAATTTTGGAATCTTGTCTCTAAGTTTTTCAACTCCTCCTTCTTCTCCTCCTGCTTCACCTCATTAACATTTTTATTATTCTGCGGTACTGGTATGTGAGCAACATTGTCTTGTGATACTTGAGTACACACATTGTCTTTTTGCTCGCCACCCGCCGCGATCGTAGACATTGAGTCTGTTCGTGGTTGTTTGCTTGGCCGAGGCGATACGTCTGCCATTGGCCTCCTCGCCTCCATCGCAAGTCTCGCCTTCCTATTTGCATCAGTTATCATTGGTAACCGTGATGTATGAACGGGTATGAGACTACCTTGGGGCTGCAGTCTCTGTGTACCCACATCTTTGTATTCAGATTGAGGAAGCGTTGGCCCATTCTGCACAACAGCATTAGAAAGCACTGTGACTTTAGAGTTAAACTTCACAGTCTTCTCCTTCCTCTCTTCTTCCCCCTCCAGTCATTCCACCACCTCGAAACGATTACCTTGAGTAGTGTCCGGGTGGGATGACGTATCGGTCTCCGAGGCAGTGTTGTAGGCCTGAGCTCGACCGAAATTCGGGTTGGAGCTTGCCCATGAGCCTCCTCCTCCTCTTGGTGGGGGGGCTGGAGCTCGAACAGCTCTCCCTGCATAAGGGGTATATCCCCGACCTCCTCCTCTTCCTCTCTGAGGGGTTCCCTGCCACCTCGAGGCTCCTCTCCATGTTCCTCGTCCTCGTCCTCCTCCTCCTCCTCCTCGTCCTCCTGTTCCTGCTCCTCCTCCTCGTCCTCTTTGAGAGGCCTTTAGGTTCTTTTGTCTCTCCCTTTCCTCTTTCTTCTCCTTCATCCTCTCCACATAGGCAATGATCGCATGTCGTAACTCCTCATCATCACACATGTTGGCGTACCAACCTTCGTTCGCAGCGGCAATCTGAAGCATGTTGAAAAGGCCCGGTTCCTTGCCTTCCGTCCTGCTCAGAAAATTTGCCCTTGCTGTTGGGTTCTGCCTATCATGATTGAAAGAGCAGTCTCTGTTCTCCATCTGTGCCTTACACTGCAAGCCCGCGAACCACCTCCAACATGCGGTCTTCAGGTCTGGCTCTCTCTGTCTCCTCCAACCGGCAACTCTGTTTGTGTACGTGGCTTGTGCGCCAACAGGTACACCGCCTGCCTGTGCCGTATGTGCCTCCGTGAGCGAGTCCATGTTTGAGCATGCACTCGTCACTTCTTGAAACAGTGCCGACGGAGCAACGCTTTGAACCGTATTTTCGAACACGTGTGTCTCGAGGAAGTTCTTGGACTTCACTGAGCTAAACGTCGAGCATTGTTGTATGAGCTGAGTAAGTTTACTTGGGTTAACTGTGTGTAACGCCGAGAAGAAATAGAGGATGATCGACTTGCGGCCATAGAATAGCCCATAGGAGGAAACTACCTCCGTAAGGGTCGCCGCCAAGCCAACAGCACTCCTCAAACTCATCGCCACTGTCTCAAAGATTTCAAATCCTATGAGAGTACCAGTGCAGAGATGCTGGTATCCATGAGATTGAAAATATGAAATGAGTGTGGCCACCGCCAGTTCACACTGAGCGTCTAGGCCTGTTGCATTGTTTCTCTTAATCTCCTCCTTCTTTTTCAAAAACTTGTACTGTGTCAGATCGAATCCCTCCGAGACTAGAGATTGGTCAAAAACAGTAACAAGGGCCTCGTATTCCTGCGTTTCGTCGCAAGGAAAAGCCTTCATGCAGGCATTGATCTCTTTGAGCTTGCTCAAAAGCGAAGCATCAGAGTCTTTGTCTGAGCTCGTCTTCGCATATAGCATGAGACTTGCCACTCCTCCTTTTTTCCCCTTGAAAGCATTTATGATATTTTGTCTGTCCTTCTTCTCCATGTTTGTGACCACCACCGTAGTTGAGCCCGGGGGTGCAGGGGCTGGTGGGGCAGGAGCTGGTGGGGTCAAATATGTCGGAGGGTGTGCCTTTGCACCACTCACTTTTGCTTTCATTCTCTCCAGTCTCATCGTCTTCTCGAACTCCTCATTCTCTTTCGCCTTCTTCTTCTCAGATATCACCAGCTTTTGAGCATGAGTGATAAAGGCCACCAATTCAGAAGCAGATCTGAGAAAATTATATTTCTCCACATATTGGTCAACACCTGCTTTATTGGCGACCGGTGGTGCGTTACTAAGTGATTTAAGGACAGGGTGATCCTTGGTAGGAATCCATCTCTTCCATGCCTCCTTATGCAGTAACGCACCCATCAACAGTCTGATCTTGGTCAGAACTCTGTCGGTCTTCTCTAACTCATCAATCACAGGATGAGTTTCTCCTGCTGCCTTAATGCTTTTTTCCATCTCTGCCTTCCCCTCCTCCAAGGCCTTCATTTCCATCGTAAAAAAATGAAATATGCCACTCGAGTTTTTCGAACCCAGATTGGTCTTCATTTTTGTTACATCGACTGCCTCCTGACCAGTCGCGAGGAATCTGGGCCGTTGCTCTTGGGTTTGTGTACTGGAGGTAACCCTCACATCGTGGGCCGTATGAACGTTCCCAAATCAGGGTTTGAGTGTACACCCCAAAGATAGCATCGAGTAATTCAACCTGGTGGGTGTGTGTGTCCCCAAACTTGATATGCTGTATCTTCTTTCTCTTTTCTGGATCAGAGACCAGTTTGCCGAGGAGCTGTGCTGTGTTTGATAATAGGATATAGACATCCTTTTTAGCACGACTTTTCTCTCTTCTTTGATCCTGAGGGATCCACACATAGGTATCCTTCTCTACCCCCATCTTGTTATCAAACTCTTCTTTAGTGAGGTCATAGTGGTCTTGCACCCACTGTTGTTCCTCCACTGTGATCTCCTCTCCATCACTATGAATCAAGTCGATCATTTTCGTCCTCCTCCCGTGTAGGCAGGTGGTAAGGGATTACCATATGCTCCTCCTCCTCCCGTCTCTTCTTGTTCAAATCCTCCTTCATCTTCGTCTCCTCCATATCTTCCTTCATCATCCCAGCATTCTTCTACTCCTCCTCCTACTCCTTCATCTCCTCCTCCTCCTCGTCCTCCTACTCCTCCTAGTCCTTCATCTCCTCCTCCTCCTCCTCCTTCATTCAATCCTCTTCCTCCTCCTCCTCCTGCTTCTTCTTCTCTTCTTTGTTCTGCCTCCGAGAATTTCACTCACTTCGGCGGTCTCTGTCGACATGATGTCGTAGTAGTAATTAACAGGAGGACAGTGTCAGCTCCTATGTTTGATTTTTGTTCGTTTGTGTTCTGTTCCTCCTCCAGTCGATTGACTAGTGAAGAGAGAAACTAATAGAGAGGGTAGAGTGAGATTCCCTGTCCTCTATGAAAACACTGTTTGTATGTTTGTTTTTGTTTGAGAAAAATAGTCTTTGAGACTTTCTCCGATTTCTTGTTCTCCTTACTCAGATTACTTTCTCCTCCTTCTTTTCTATATTGTATCTAGTATGAGGCACTTGGACCTACACATAGATAGTAATAGAGAAGCTAGAAAAGCTCTCCTTGAGAAGTCGACAGTCGATCGGATAGGTTCTCAGACCTACCTTTAGAAAACGATCAGAGAGTTGCAAAAATACTCTGACGTATGTGTGAGATAATGCGGATAAATGCACAAACTAGAAGGGTAGAGTGTTGTGCTCCTGTCCCTATGCTTGTTTGTGTTTTGTGTGTGTTCCTTCACTCTTCTGTCCACCTCCTTCTTCTTGGTCTCTGTGTGAGAACAGCAAAAACGACAGAGAGTTTGTATCTGATGTCTCCTTGTGAGCACACAGATATGGATTGGGCTAGAGGGTACGAGACACCTGCTTGAGACCAATCAAATTATTTGTTTTGTGAAAGAGTTATGAGGGAGCTGTGTTGGAGTATTTGTTTTCGTCTGACGTCCCCGTGTGAGACAGGTCAGTGAAAATTCACTCTGTTGCCTGTGTGGCAAAGCAGAAAGAAATCACCCTAGTGATGTGGACTCCAAATGTAATGCCCCCAACGATAGCTCGTAAAAAGTCGGTAATACAACCAAACACAGTCCTCAAAAGATGAGAATGATGTCTCGTTGTATTAGCTCAGTGAAGCCAAAAAGGAAAACGGCAACAGACCAGGAATAAAATGGCATCAGGTCCAATCCGGACAAATAATACTGAAAAACAAGCTGGTGCACCTGTCACCAGGAAAAGGTACTTTTTACCTGCTATCCGGGGGGTGATGCCTACAATGGAGGCGGCCGCCCTATCAATATTGAAGTTAGGGTTAGTGTTAGTTTGTTAGACAATAATTAACAGGTTAGTCAGCCTAGTATGGTCCGGCATATGTAATGTGTGTCGTTAGAGCCATTACTTATGTCCGGCCTAGTATGTATTCGGGCCGTTCCCTGGCGCCCTTTTCTCAATAAAGTTTCTACTGTAGGCCACAGCCATTGACAGCTAGTATACGGCACTGATTATTAAGTCACCTAGTCTCTGACTCACAGGTTATAGAGCCTTGTAGCGTGAACGTTAGGTCTGGTAGACTTTATTCACTTCAACTATAGCGTACTATCGGTGCGGCGTGCGGAAGGCTGCCACCGAAAGTACGAACTGGTGTACGTGCGGAAGGCTGTCACCAAATATTTAAATAATGTCTCACGGTGTGTGTGCGGAAGGCTACCACCAGTCTGGTGTGTGTGCGGAAGGCTACCACCAGCCACACTAGGCGGATTGTGCGGAAAGCTGCCACCTAGCTGCTAGCATAACGTTACTATGATAACTATTGATAATAATTTCCTAACTTAACGTCATCCCGCTTCTCTACCCATGGCCTGAGAAAGCAATCCCGGTAGTTGAGCCCTCAGGCTACTCCTACCTTCCGCCCTTGGTACGCCTGAATTTAACTTAATATGACGTATCAAGGTTCTGATTTAGTAAAGATGAGGCTAGACCCTCCAAAGTTCGACCATGGAAAGGAATGGGAGTTGTTCGAATACACCTTTACATCAGTCATAGGTGTCACACACCCTCCGAGGCTGAAATACTATCCATGGCCAGTGATTCCAGGCTTTGAGTCTCACCTCTTAGCAAAACCTATACAACTACCCAAACGACCTGAATCCCTTACTAATGCAAAGCATGTCACCCAAAAAGGAAGAGGAAGAGGGAGAGGAGGAAGAGGAGACAGTAGTGAAGGTAGAAGGTAAAGATAAAGGAAAGAAAGGAGAGAGTCGAGAAACAACAAGTGCACAAACTGCCTCTGCCCCCGTTACCACTGAGTCATACCGACGGACCAAAAATCCGGAGTACCAGTGTTAAAAGAGAAGAGCAGACCTTCAACGCTGTTCGCACTATAATTTGGGGCTAAATATCATGAGCATTATATGAGAGAGAAGGAAGCTAGACTGAATAGGTTGCTCTACGCTTTCATACTTCAATCATGTGCCCATGATAGAAAGGTGATGACCATCATGAGACAGGGAGACACTGATGGTGTAGCATGTTTCCTCGCCCTCAAGAAACATTATGGAGGTCTCGACCTCATAAGGTTTGAAGAGGACCAGGAGAAACTATACCACTCATACCCCAAGAAGGTTAGTGATGTGAACAGTTGGTTAGCTGACTATCTTACCACTATGAAGGAGAAGACGATGGGAGTGATACCAGAAATGATGAAAACAAGCATGATAATGAAGAAGCTAGAGCATCTCATCTCCTCTTGTTGCTCGGCCACGGCTCGGAGTCGACTCTCTCGCTCTCCGGTACTTAGTCGGGTAGAACTACTGGGCTCAGCTAAGGTTGAGGGGGCCGTAGACTGACCGGTACTAGTACTAGTAGGGGGCAACAGTGAAGTCACCTTTCGTTCGGCGGGGGGTACCGTCTTGGCATGGGACGCAAACCAGGGCATCAGTAAGAAAACAAATTTAATTAGCAAAGTCAAATAAGACTGCAAGCATGTGCCACTGAAGTCTATGTATATGGAGCGGGTGTGTGGGCCATGTTGGTGCTAGCGTGTACGCCGCGGCTGGTAATGGGAATGAATCCCTCGCGTATTCAAGCACTAGTACTTGTGGCCGCCAAGCTCTTCCCTGCCATTTGGGTATCACAAACGCAACTCGCTTGCGTTCTTTCAGTGCGAGAAGGATTGACTGTCCTATCTGCCCGAAGTTCGATGCCCACACGTCTCTGATCGTTATGTGCCATCGATGGGTGATTGCTTTTATGATATCCGGGTGGACAGTCAAGCTAGTCAGGCCGGCAGTCAGTGCCTTTGAGTTCGCGTCTGCCCTTGTGCGTGAGCGTTCCACCCATCCCCAGAGTTTGTTTTTGATGTTGAGCCGCTGCGTGTATACATCGTCAATCATTTTGCATAACTACGTGAGGCGTGGGCATTTTTGTGAGCCGCCTTTCTGTAAGTCTATTACTGTAACAGCGTTGGCTGACTCGAAGACCGTGTGCACGGTGTTGCGATTACTCAAAATGTGCCTGAAGTGTAGTGGGACCACTATGGCTGCCCAGAGCTCTCTGTGGGTGGAAGAGGTGCAGATGAGTTCGGTGGGCAATGGTATAGTCACGTCCATGTTTAGTACGTGGCCACCTACTGCAAATTCCCCCGCGTCGAGCCTCAGCTCGATGTCCGTCCATGCCTGGAAGATAGCTCGTTTGCATTTCAGTGGGTCTCGCAAAATGTGGAGCCAGTATTGGAGTTCTTCACTGAGCTCCGACCCTCTTGAGGTGCAAATGGTATCCCGTTCGATCCTCTTGCAGTGCTCGACTGTTGCCAGCGTGACTCGCGTGAACGGGATTGCGTTCTGAAGCGCTAGTTTCAACGCGATCAGGTCACATATAAATGTTATGTCGTGCAATTGACCATAAAAGGTAACAATATATTTAGTAAATTTTATTGCTTACTTAGGAAGGGCACTTCCCCTTTTGAGCAATGTCTAGGCTACAAGCCAGCTATCCGACAACTGAAGCCTATTATAAGGATGTTTAGGTGTAATGTACACAGGAAAGCAGGTAGGGAAAGGAAACTATAGGGGAAAACGCGTGATGTTGCTTGGATACGATGTATTTAAGGAACTATACAGAGTTTGGGATGGTCGCAAGATCATTACTAATGTGCGTAATGTACGATTTGACCCCAATATAGTTGGTAAGGATGCTCACCCACCCAGAGAAGTCAGATGGGACGACGAGGAATCTGAGGGGGAGAGTAATGACACCGGTCAGCTGGAACAGCCAATAGACGAACCCGAACATAAAGATAGGGGGAGTTAGACAAACATGAGGAGCAACAGGAAGATAAGGCATTCACGGTCCAGATTCCGGTCTCCCATCAGAGTCGAAGGTAGAAATAGCTGACAACAGGGATGATGGGCTAACACCAGTCACATCGTTAGAGGCGCAAAACCCCGAAGCAGACCACCCTAGTAGGAGGTACGTAGAGGGAGACGCACCCAATAAGGGCCTCACTTGGGAGCAAAGTGACAAAATCACATCAGCTAACATAGTGAGAGGGAAACGAGAAACAAAGGTTAGGACACCAGTTACACAACCACCTCCAGAAAAGAAGGCAGCAGTAAAAGCAGCTACATTGACAGGAGAGAGGGTTAGTGTACCGGGAGTAGTTTTCAAAGAAGAATGGGCGAAGGAAGAATATGGAGACAATTAGCAATAATCAGTAAAACGAGAAGGAAAAGTCTTAGAACCGTGCGAGAAGGGAGATAGACTTAAAGTCCGTAAGATGCCTAAGCCCAACCACTTCGTAGTCTTTGACGACGGTCAAGTAGAAAGATGTTAGATAGCGAAATTAGAAAGTATCGGATAGATAGATTAAGACCAGTCGGAGAACTAGAGCACCCCGATATGTCCGCAGAAAGTATCGTAGAGGATCATACCACTGCGTTACTGTACCTGACATTGAAGGTACCAAAGGCAATCGTAGATGAGGGTTTAACTGCGAAAGAGTTGAAAGCGGGAATGGATAAAGAGATTGAAGCTCTGAAGTCTTTTAACACTTACACGTGGGTAAGCCCCAAAGAAGCGAAAGAAAAAGGAGTAAAAGTAGTGAGATTCACGTGGATACATAAAGTCAAACTAGACGAGAAAGGACGTAAGTTCATTAAGTCAAGGTTAGCTTTGCGGGGAGATATGCTAGAGCCAGGAGTTAGCTATAACCCAGATCAATTGTTTGTACCCTGTGCCCGCATCACTCATTACTCTTTTTGTCTAAGCCTGCAGTATGGCGTGGACATAAGCTATACGGTATAGACTTCAAAAATGCTTATCTAAATGCACGCATGCATGATCCTGTTTATGCTTATTTAATATGCACCCGATGGGATAGACAGTGAAGAGCATGAAGGCATGATATGGAGAGTAGATGGAGCTCTGTATGGCGCGCCGCAAGCTGGTAGGAGATGTATGAGATTTTAGCCCCTAAGTTAGAAGAATTAGGATTCAGGTTACTGGACTCAGATTTATGCATGTTCGTTGAAAAAGATAAGCCAATAAGAGATACTATCATAGGTATTTTCCATGTAGACGATCTTATTTTCTCAGCTCCTGACAAGCGAGCGTACGACCGTTTCGCTAGTAAACTAGAAAAGTTTTATCCTCTTAAGGGAGTTTAAAGGAATAGAGATAGTTCAGGAAGGAGGACGCATTTTATTGCATCAGAATAAGTATCAGAAACAGATTTTAATGGATGTAGGATATGCCGATGTTAGACCAGTAAGTACTCCAAGTGCTGAACATGAGCTCGAGCCCATGGGAGAAACAAGCGCTCTTAGAAAACATTCGATACCTAGTCTGGTAGGGAAACTTTTGTTTATAACTGAGATGACACGTCCAGATGCAGATCAAGCACTCAATCCAGTTAGTGTAATGCAGACAGTAAATCCAGGATTTGCTTATGCTCTGTTAGGTAGGATCTTCAGGTATTTGAAAAGTTCGCATCGCGGTATTGCATTTCACGGGCCTAGATCATCTCAAGAGGGAAGGACATACCCGCGAATTACTCTGGCCCGATGCAGCACACAAGGTCTGTAAGAAAACCGGAAAGTCACGTACAGGATATGTAGTGCTTTGGGGAGGAGACCCGGTAGCTTGGTTGTCAAAGCGACAGACTAGGATTGCACTTAGTTCTAATGACGCTGACATTTTCGCATCAGCAGAGTGTATACGGGAAGGATTGGCTATCGGACATATCACGGAAGAATTAGACATAGCACAGAAAGGACCGATAGAGCTTTATGAAGATAATGCACAAACTATCTTAGCAGCAGAAAGGGGAATGTCAGGACCACGCACTAAAAAATTACCCCTATAACTTCATTTCATTCATCACGCACAGAGAGACAATGAGATTAAATTTGTGAAAGTAGGAACTAAGAAACAAATCGCAGACTTACTAACTAAACATGTTCCTAAGGATCAATTTGAATATCGCTAAGTAAGTTTATGGTAACTCTTGATCCATGAATTTATATCTCAAGTCGAAGTCTGCAAACTCACGATAAATACGCAAATTTACGCAAAGTCAACTTATGTTGTTCTTTTGTGAGTTTTCAATCTTTGAAGTGTGCAGGAAGTTTCTTGCGCAGGTAGTTGAGCGGCATGTTGAGGCGATGTTCCCGTCGAAGTGAAAGTCGAGCGCGAATGCGAAGCGCGAGGTTGGGACCACCATCGGTCGCATTGTGATGAGAGCGGGAAAGGACATGAGCAATCGGAGCCGACTATACATCGCGTAGTTTTTATCATTGGCGGAATGGCGGAATTAACTAATTATATTGGACCCGAGGAGTTAATGATATAATTCAGTTTACATACTGATATGGTCATACTTCAAGGACCTACTGCTAATGTTTCAAGTAATCGTATCGAGATGCAATCGCGGCAAAAAAGCAAAGGCGTGTGGACTGGAATAGAATGGCGATTCTTCAGTTTTGTGACTCAACACATTTCATTCTACAACTTAAAATGATTGCAATTTGTCGCATCGCAATAGTTATTAATCGCCGCAGAGGCATTAATCGTAATTTGCATATCGACACAGAACTCTAAGGGGGAGCGTTGGTAGGAGAACTACGTTTACTATTAATGATTACCTTGTGACTTGGTTATGGACTGTAACGCGGACTTTATTTCAGTTTCATTATTACCTTTGAGTTTGGCAGTTCTGCTATCTACTTGCGAATTTAAAATGTCGATTAGCATCGTGGCCGCTTCTAACGGAGTCCCTCAGCAAACCGGAGTGTAAAGATATTAGGTCTGTGACTCGGTGACAGTGTAATTACATAATCAACGATCTTTTGTGTGACATCTTCACTTAGACTGGCGGGAATGTTTCAGTATTGTCACCTAAATTTTCTCTTCGTGGAAGTCGCAAGCCGGTAGGTGGACGCCCCGAGTAACGGTTGTCGTTAAGAACTTGAATGAGAAGTTGCCGCGGAGGGTCAAGTTTCTCCATTGCTTACCGGCCTGGGTCGTAGAGTTACCACAACCGCAGAATTTGACAATAATGAGGACAATTCCCGCCAGTCCAAACTACAGAAGTTGGCAGAAAAGATGTACCGCACAAAAACGAACTGTGTAACGTACGGATATGGGTTAAAAGGGTAATGGTGAAAAACTAGTGCCACCAGTACCAGAACAAGTACTAAAATTGACTGCATTATTAATAATACTATAAACTAATAATACTAATAAGTAACAACTACTACTAACGAGTAATTAAATAATAATGGATATAACTGAGGAGAAAGGGGCTAATTAATATCCAATGCTCTGGAACTAAATTATTATTAAGTAATAACCTCATTGCTAACCGATGAC
>WBZZ01006657.1:0-5000 GCA_019918135.1 Paulinella micropora | reverse complement strand
AGAGTCAGGGCGGAAGGCATATTGGGTATGTGATGTTATATTATGGTGTAGGAGGTGTGTCATAAGTTGTTTATTTATTATGGTGTCAAAATATTTAGCAATAGTAGGTAACAGTGAGATCGGGCGCTAGTTACTAGGTATGCTGCTGTCTTATTTTTATATATTTCTATTACTTTAGTTATTTTTAACGCATCAGGGTAGTGCTTATTGTCTACCGCCTGGTTAAATAGCTCAGTGAGGATAGGTGCGAGGTAATCTCGCATATCTTGCACCATAGCAGGTTTGATCTTATATATATCTTCCGCTTTGTTTCTTTGCATATTCTTCATAGTTTTATGCATTATTTCAATGGTAGTGTGTGCCAGCTTAAAAGGAGGCGGAAGTGGTTGTTTTTCTTCCTTGATCTCCTCGTTATCGTTATGATTAATTTTGTTGTTGTTGTTATTATTATTATTATTATTATTATTATTATTATTATGGACACCGTGATAGCCCAGTGGTCAAGTTCTACAATCTGGGCCCTGTCGCCAGTTCGATTCCCGTCGGTGCCACCAGTATTTTCATTGAACATACCGGTCCGTCTGGACCAGTATTTTCATTGAACATACCGGTCCGTCTGGAAGTGTTGGAACTGCCCTTGCGGGGGTGTCATTACAGCCTATCGTCAATTCTTCGTACTCCCCTCACGGGTGAGACGATGGAGGCGCATGTGCAGAAATGCATCAGCCATTGACAGAGAAGCACTATTATTATTATTATTATTATTATTATTATTATTATTATTAGGGAGTACATAGGCCATCGGTCCTTTCCATGGGCTGATTGGTATAAAGCTCCTAGAGTAATGTTCTATGCCGTCACTTCCTTTATTCCACCGATTGGTGTGGAGACTTTCCTTATGGAATGGAGGACTGGATGCACATGGGATTTTGGCTCAGCAATTGGCAGGAGATACATTCATACATTTGATACATTATTATTATTATTATTATTATTATTATTATTATTATTATTATTATTATTATTGGACACCGTGATAGCCCAGTGGTCAAGTCCTACCATTTGGGCCCTGTCGCCAGTTCGATTCCCGTCGGTGCCACCAGTATTTTCATTGAACATACCGGTCCGTCTGGAAGTGTTGGAACTGCCCTTGCGGGGGTGTCATTAGAGCCTATCGTCAATTCTTCGTACTCCCCTCACGGGTGAGACGATGGAGGCGCATGTGCAGATTTGCATCAGCCATTGACAGAGAAACACTATTATTATTATTATTATTATTATTATTATTATTATTATTATTATTATTATTATTATTCTGGACACCGTGATAGCCCAGTGGTCAAGTTCTACCATCTGGGCCCTGTCGCCAGTTCGATTCCCGTCGGTGCCACCAGTATTTTCATTGAACGTAACGATCCGTCTGGACCAGTATTTTCATTGAACATACCGGCCCGTCTGGAAGTGTTGGAACTGCCCTTGCGGGGGTGTCATTAGAGCTTATCGTCAATTCTTCGTACTCCCCTCACGGGTGAGACGATGGAGGCGCATGTGCAGAAATGCATCAGCCATTGACAGAGAAGCACTATTATTATTATTATTATTATTATTATTATTATTATTATTATTTGGACACCGTGATAGCCCAGTGGTCAAGTTCTACCATCTGGGCCCTGTCGCCAGTTCGATTCCCGTCGGTGCCACCAGTATTTTCATTGAACATACCGGTCCGTCTGGAAGTGTTGGAACTGCCCGTGCGGGGGTGTCATTAGAGCCTATCGTCAATTCTTCGTACTCCCCTCACGGGTGAGACGATGGAGGCGCATGTGCAGATTTGCATCAGCCATTGACAGAGAAGCACTATTATTATTATTCTTATTATTATTATTGTATTATTATTATTATTATTATTATTATTATTATTATTATTATTTAGGGAGTACATAGGCCATCGGTCCTTTCCATGGGCTGATTGGTATAAAGCTCCTAGAGTAATGTTCTATGCCGTCACTTCCTTTATTCCACCGATTGGTGTGGAGACTTTCCTTATGGAATGGAGGACTGGATGCACATGGCCTTTTGGCTCAGCAATTGGCAGGAGATACACTATTATTATTATTATTATTATTATTATTATTATTATTATTATTATTATTATTATTATTATTATTATTATTATTATTATTATTAGTATTCTTCTTCTTCTTCTTCTTCTTCTCCTTCTTCTTCTTCTTCTTCTTCTTCTTCTTCTTCTTCTTCTTCTTCTATTCTTCTTCTTCTTCTTCTTCTTCTTCTTCTTCTTCTTCTTCTTCTTCGTCATCGTCTTCATGCATACATGCATATGCATGCACACATACATACATACATACATAAATACATACATATGTCATACATACATACATACATACAACATACATACATACATACATACAATACATACATACATACATACATACATGCATGCATGCATGCATGCATACATACATACATACATACATACATACATACATACATGGACTGCATGCATGCTTGCATACATACATGAGCATATACGCATACATACGCATACATACACACATACATACATTACATGCATGACATGCATGACATGCATGACAGATCTCATGACATGCAATCTCATGCATGAGTACTTGCATGACATGTGACATGCATTAAATGCATTACATGCATTACATGCATTACATGCATTACATGCATTACGTGCGGCAGGGGTATAATATACGTACCAAATTTTGGGAAAGTTGAGCTTTCCAAGGACTCCCCACTCTCCTCACTCCCCCCCCCCCCCCCTTTTAAAAAAACTGAAAAGTTTGGAAAGTTGGAAAAGTTGGAAAGTAAGGAAAGTTGGTGAAAAGGTTTTCTTCAGGCCTGATTGTGAAGGATTCCTGAAATACCCTTAGTAGTGCCTTTTTGCCAAAGTGTCGCGAACTGTTTTCACAAAGAGGGGGTTTTGGGTTAGACCTATGTTTTTGTTATGTAACAATTCAGTTTTGTAACAAAAACAAAGGGCCTTGATTATTTTGGAAAAGAATTCCTACGCCTGTCTAGCATGTCAACAATGGTCAACGTTCTAGGTCTGCAGCTGTCCGGCCCAGGCTTTTATCTAATGTTTCCCTTTTTATATCTGTTTGATTTTTTCTGTTTTTCTGTCTTTCTTCCATTTTTTGTTTTTTCTTTCTTTTCTTTCTTTCTTTTTGCCTTTTTTAATAAATTTTTTCTTGCTCTTATTTCTATACTTTCTTTCTTTGTTTCTTTCTTTCGAATTTCTTTCTTTCTTTCTTTGTTTCTTTCTTTCTTTCTCTCTCTCTCTCTTTCTTTCTTTCTTTCTTAAGCTTTCTTGCTTTCTTACTTTCTTTCTCGCTTTCTTTCTTTCTTTCTTTCTCTTTTTTCGAATTCTTTTTTCTTTTTTCAAATTATTTTTTCTTATTTCATTTCCATTTTCATTTTTCTTCTTTCTTCTTTCTTTTTCTTTTTTCTTTTTTTCTTTTTTCTGGTTCTTGTTTATTGTTTCTTGTTTCTTTTTGTTTCTTTCTTTTTTAATTTTTCTTTTTCTTTTTTCTTTTTTCTTTTTCCTTTTTTTTCCCTTTTTTGTTGGATTTTTTTTTCTTTTTTTTTTTTTCTTTTTTGTTTTTGCTTGCTCTTTTTTTTGTTTCTTTAGATTAAGGGTTAGAGTAAGTGTTAGACTAAGTGTTAGGGTCAGGGTTAAGATTAGGGTTAGAGTAAGTGTTAGAGTAAGTGTTAGATTAAGTGTTAGAGTAAAGGTTAGATTAAGTGTTAGAGTAAGGGTTAGATTAAGTGTCAGTGTTAGGGTTAAGGCTAGGGTTAGCGGTTAGTGTTAAAGTTAGTGTTAAGGTTATGGTTAGTGTTAGGGTTAGGGTTAGTGTTATGGTTAGGGTTAGGGTTAGAGTAAGTGTTAGATTAAGGGTTAGAGTAAGTGTTAGAATAAGTGTCAGAGTAAAAGTAGTCAGTGTTAGGGTTAGGGTTATGGTTATGGTTAGGGTTATGGTTATGGTTAGGATTAGTGTTAGTGTTAGTGTTAGGGTTGGGTTTAGGGTTAGGGTTAGGGTTTAGGGTTAGGGCTAGGGTTTAGGGTTAGTGTTAGGGTTAGGTTTCCCAACTTTTCCAACTTTCCCAACTTTCCCCACTTTCCCCACTTTCCTAACTTTATTGAAGAGAGGGGGGGGAGGGGGTGCTTCAACTTTCTTAACTTTCTCAACTTTCCAGCTTTCCCAACTTTACTGTGGGGAGGGGTGTGTGTGTCTATGTCAGCAGTTCTAACTTTCCTGACTTTCCATGCTACCAGCTGCACGAGGACATGCGCAGGTTCTGGCACTACGCGGAACAGCTGCGGGCCGGCGCCAAGGCTGAGCTCCAGCGACCGGGCAGCTACGTTCTTCGCCCACCGGTGCCCAATAGCCTGCCGGCTACCGACTAACCAAAAAGGAACTAGCTCTCTCTGTGAATTGTTCTGTAATAAAAAGATTCGTCGAGTCATATGTATTTAGCATGTTAATAAAGTTTGTGAAATCGGGGCGCAAATCTGCGTTTGAACTAAAATAGATATTTTTATACT
The DNA here is from genome assembly GCA_019918135.1 of Paulinella micropora. NCBI lineage: Eukaryota > Cercozoa > Imbricatea > Euglyphida > Paulinellidae > Paulinella > Paulinella micropora. The sequence goes on along the minus strand of WBZZ01006657.1, from coordinate 409 downwards.
GTTTTTTTTTCTTTACTAAATTTAACAACACTATCAACTGTGAGACTAACGAATATTGTGCCAATTTTGGCACAATATTTCCGTCTTTGCGTAATAGAATAACCAATTGGTAACCAAAAATTACCAATTGGTAACAGTAGGACCAGGGACTTAACTATTATACTAGCTATGGCCTACAGTATAAATTTTATTAAGAAAAGGGCGGCAAGGGAAGGGCACAAATACTTACTAGGCCGGACATAAGTAATGGCTCTAACAACACACATCACATATGCCGGACCATACTGACTAACCTAATTAATATATGAATATGTCTAACACTGTTAGACTACTGTTATCAATAAAGCAATCTATGATGGCTACTACACCGTAGGCTCTCAATACGATACTAAGTTAATACAACAACTTT
>WBZZ01006656.1:12500-22500 GCA_019918135.1 Paulinella micropora | reverse complement strand
CCAGCACAGCAACCACGATCACAACCCCTCCTACCACTTGAAACCAAACCAAGACAGGCCCTAACCCCACCACCCATACAAACCAACTCTTTAACACAAACCGGCATCAAACTTGACAAAGGGGCGAGCACGGACACTCGAGGTCCGGTAATTCAACCCGCCCCTACTCAGTATTGAATAATTATCTAAATCTATTAAACAAGAACGAAAACTGTGCGACGTGGGAGATTAGGGGACCGAGCAATAGGATGCGTCTAGGGCCCTGTAAAAGTCACCTTACAAACATTATCCGTGGCGTTCACATACTTTTCAACTACATAACTTGCTGAAAATGCCGCCGCTGGTCCTATGTATTGATAACAGCCTACTATCGGAATGAATACCGTACCGGACCGAATTACTAATATTGTGTTAAACATATTTCAAGTTTTTACTTCAAGTTTACACTTCTATTTTTAGTTCCGTTACTTCATTTTTCCGGTTACATAACTTGTAGTTGTTACGTTTTCAACTGTTGTTATTAATAACAGATCAATTTATTTCCCTTTACCTGTAAAAGTTAGCTTTTTAGAAAATGTTAACTATTGCATTTTTCCCATATCTACACTTTATTTCCCTAGACCGCTTTTTCCTGTCCCCAGTCATATGACTTGAATAATCATTGATAGGTAAAAGATGATAGGCAATACACCAGGTAAAGTGGCAGTCTTTCACCCCTTTTACTTTATTTTTTCCAGACTGACTTGAACAGCTCAACCGCTACACAACTCGTGCTCGCACTTGAAATATTCTCGTTAGTTCTCAGAATTTGCATTGTTTCGCTGCTTGAAGGGACAAGTAGTCTGTCAAGTAAGAGTACTAAATAAATTGAAATTGACCAACCCAGCGTCTTTTTGGTACCTTTCCTGATCTCGGAAGTATTTTGAGATCAATTGACAGCCGTGTCACGGTGTATTCAATTGAATGCCGGTTGGTAATTTCCTGACAGGAGGCTAGTCAAGACTTACAATTCGAATTTCCCTATATTTTGGGAAGAGTCACATCAAGTGTGTGCTGTCGACAGCTCGAATTGGGGAACTCCTACCTGCTTTTGGAAACACCAACAGCGAGCAAGCTCAAAGTCACTCATCACACTCACACCGGACAGCTAGTTCACCTGTCTTCAAGTGGCTGTGCATAGTGACTGTTGTGCATGCTCACCACACGCAGAGAGGCGATTTTTGCACTATGTATTCAAGTTCTGTTCAAGTCTGTTCAAGTCCATTGCATACATAGGGCAGTCCCTCAGCCAAGACCATCGCGTAGCAATTTCCCGCAAGGTCTCCTTTGCAAATTCAAGACCTTTTTGCTACACTGTGGGTCTTTTACGTTCAGGTGTGAGGAAATGAGTCTTCCAGCCTCGTTTCCACGCCCCAACTACGACCTGGTCTCCAAGGAAGTCTACTACCGTGACGAGTGTCTCAACATTTTTCGAACTCTGCATACACTCTCAAGGTCCCATTCATGGATACGTACCGGAAGGCCCTCAAGGACGCTCGCCGTCGGCAAAGAAGCTCTCCCCCCAGACGAATGGAATCAGCCGCGCCCACTTCATCAAGGTAGTCCTCACGACTCCAGAAAAAGACCTTTGCCCCCTCCTAGCGAAAGCAGTTAAGGATGGCCTTCTCAATCTTGAGGAGGAGCCTTTTATTCCAATGCAGCCCCTCGAGCAGATGGTGGATTACTGGTTTGACCCCTCTGTATTCCATAAGTGGACCTCTTTTAGGGGTGAGAGAGATTTAGCCATTAGTCGCTACAACGACCTTGCGAAAAAGGTTGGCTGGGTTCAAACCCCGGATTATGTCCCCGGTTCGCCTCATCTACGCTGTCACTACAGTCTGCCGAACAGATCGCCCTGCTGAACAGCGCCCGCACCGCTGTCACAGCCTACGTCAGCGCGTACACCACCGTTACCCGTGCTCGGTCCGTTGCTCAAAAGAACAAAGGCCGCCGCAAGGCTGTCAAGGAATGAAAAGTAGGCGACACAGCCTCCGTCTACCGCCCCAAGCCCTCCAAACAAGGCATTCCGGCCTCTTCCGTTCTCCAATTCGGCGGCCCCTACACTATCGTTGAGCAGGTCAGCTCCAACTGCTTCAAGCTGCGCCATCTCAATAAACACGGTATTGAAACGCATCGACCGCTCACACCTCGCTCCGCATACTGCACCCACTGATGGCGTCACCCCGCTCAACACGGTCGTAGGAGACAACTACGATGAACGACTCTGTCAACTACACCACTGGCGAAGTCGTTGCATTCATCGACCGCGACCAGGTTAAATTTGGCATCGTTTTGGATGAGGATCCAGAGAACGAGGAAAACGACCTCGTAGTTCACCAGCTCGGTACGATCTCGGACACCAACCCTCTCTTTCGTCCCATCTACGAAGATACAAAGAAGGACAAATCTACTATCCAGCGCTGGGACAAACCCTTAGCTACCTGGAAGCCCCTTCTCTTCGACACCACCAACGATCAAGTCGTTCATCGCCACATCGAGTGGCGCTCCCACAAGACCAACAAAGACAAAGGCCGACTCCCCTCCAACGTTCTTAAACGTCTTCGAGGCCCCCTCATCACCGGCGAATCCTTCCCACTGCACATCTTCCAGAAAGGTAAGCAGGCAACATCGAAGGAATAGCCACCTCAACACTCTCAAGTGGGTTTTACTCATCGAATCTGCTTCACCCGCCACCGCCCAGCGCTTTTCCCACTTGACCCGTCATCGTCCCTAGTCAAGCTACCAGAGTATCGCTGTAAGTCCTTGATCGCCTCTTATGCCTGCAGGTCAACGATCATTCTCATCGAACCTGAACACCTCAGTGCCTATATCGGCACGGCATAATTGGTGCATTAAACGTGCTTCATCTCGGCTGTGCGATACATGGCCACCTAGCTTCCTACGGCTCGACGTCAGCTCCCCGATATCAACGCATCGCTACTGCGCCTCAATTGTCTCAGTCCCGCTTCCGCATCCTCATATCCGGCCCCGGCTGATCTCCGTCTACAATGCGCTACACATCGACGCACTTCTTTTTCATCTTCCTCCGAGGTTTCAAGGGACCCATCTTTCTCTTTTCTCCTTTTCCTTTTACTGAGACAAGTCACTGACCAATCATTAGTCACTCATTCTGTACGCAACTCTACTCAACCGTTAGGTCTGGGGGGGGGGGAGGGGGGGGGGGGAGCTATCAGACTGTGCACTTTAACGACCTGCCAAAACCACTACCGTTGACATTTTACTGTTTTTGACCGACCGTTAGATTCTCCTCTGCACGACGTTTCGAGTAGTTTTCGATTTCGTTCAGGAATGACTGCAAACGATCAATTCAAAGTTTTTACAAAAGATTAACTATTGCTTTTTTCCCAATCTATTACCTTTTCCCCTGATTTCCCGTGAAACACACAAGTGCGCCAAATTTGTATACAAGGAAACATGCTTCCAGAGAAATTGCTAAGAAATCTTTCCCAAATGAAAATTTTGATATTTGAACATATAATTTGGACTTGAAGCCCTCCTTCAAGTACTAAACCTTCATCTTCAAGAGTGTCACGTCTCACCAACTCACAATCTACGTTCATCGTGTTCGTACTTTGCAACCCAAGTCTGCAAACAAATAGAAATCTACGTAAATAAACTATAGAAGTGACCTCTCAGCTATTTACTGGTATTTCACCTGCTCTCTGGAGTCACGACTTTATGCAGCCATAAAGATTTTTAACAAGAGTTCGTTGTGTATTTATCCCTTCGGGTTGTCCAAACTCACAACATTTTCTAAAAAGCTAACAGATAAAGGGAAGTAAATTAATCTGTTGATATTACTAGCGACATTCAAGAGCAAAAAAAAAATAGTTGTTGGAATTTTAATTTTAGTTAGAATTTTAATTTAGGTTGGAAATTTGAATTTTTCAAATTAACTGCTATATTCGTCCGCAAAATATCGTAAACTTTCGCGAAATGTTACAGTTAAATTGGAAAATTTGAATTTTTGTCACAAAAATGAAAAACTAACAAAAAAATGAAAATCTGACACAAAAACTAAAAACTAAGTTTTTTCCCTCTTGAATGTCGCTAGTATTACTGCGGACAATCAAGAGGAAAAATCTTTATTGTTTTTTAATTAATACTCAAAATAAGCATTATTGATTAAAATAATGATTAATATCCAGAATTAATATTAATATTCAGAATAAAGATTAACCGGCAGCTGAATCCTGAGGCACGCCGGCCGATTTCGACTGATTGAAACACCACTTTAAATCTAAATAATAACAAAATCAACAACTCGAAAACTATTTTTTACGCAATCACCCTTTTAATAGAAACGTGCCACTCGTAGGGATGAGTGGGAATACGAAGTGTAAGAAGGAAAGTTATTGCTAATCAGAGCTGTTTATTCAACTTTTTCAAAAAATACTATATTAATTGATGAATCAACTAATATAGTCACTCAATATTCATGTTAATATTATTATATTAACTTCGTAATATTCAGTTATTAATATAAGATTTCTGCTAAGTGAATGTGTGTGTGTGTGTGTGAGAGAGAGAGAGGGAGAGAGAGAGAGGGAGATCTAGAGACTCCCGAAAGAGAGAGAGAGCCTCCGAGAGAGAGAGAGAGAGAGAGAGAGAGAGAGAGAGAGAGGGAGAGAGAGAGGGAGAAAGAGAGAGAGAGAGAGAGAGAGAGAGAGAGAGAGAGAGAGAGAGAGAGAGAGAGAGAGAGCGAGAAAGAGAGCGAGAAAGAGAGCGAGAAAGAGAGAGAGAGCCTGTGGCTCGGAGAGAGAGAGGGGGGGGGAGGGGGGGAGGGAGGGAGAGAGAGAGAGAGACTCTGAATCAACATAAGTTGAATTTATTAGGATTGTTAACAATATAATTTGTTCTTAATTATAGTATTAGTCTCACGGCTGACAAAATTTAAACTCACAGTTCAGGTTTTGAGCAATTGAATGAAGAAAATTCGCTTTTATGTTGTTGTTGTTGTTGTTGTTGTTGTTTTTTTTTTTTTTTTTTTCAACTTCAAATCATTTCTTGCTCAAGATTATTTTCTCAAACCCAGCCTCCTATCTTTGATATCAAATTGTTCTCCTCCAGTTGAAAGTTGTCGCTCGTTCTCAACAACGAAGCAATTCCATATCGATGCCATGTTGACTATGTGAACGTAGGATCGAAACATAGAAGAGCATCCCCAGGCGTCCTTTGCTTTGCCGCGGTCTGTAATATGAATCAGTTGAAGACACCTCACGCGAGGTTTGGGTAGATGCCAATGAGATTCTGATCAGTCTGCCAGTTTTTCAAGAAGGTCCTCCTTATCTTCCTCGGAGATGAAACCTGCAGCCATCAATTCAAAAGAATCAATCAGAATTTCATCGGCATCTACCCATACCTCGAAGGCTTCTTAGCTGGAACTTGGGCAGGACGATCCAATAACTTCCTTGGGAAGTGTAGTGTTGCGGCGTTGGCTTGATCTGCGTAGCACCCAAGATGGCGCAAACGATAGTCCAGCTAACTGACTAGCTGGCATATCGTTGATGGCATCGTTCGGGGCAAGTCGCGACAGCATTTGATCGATCCCAAAAACATGCACCAGAACGAGAGATTTCTCAGCAATCAGCGCGAGATCCTGGCTCAAAATGATCTCAGCGCATCGACAAATGCAGAATAGCTGGGGCCATCCGTACGCAGAGAAATTCACTGCGCATATTTTACCCAGAGCCTGCAGGTCGTTTTCCCGCAAGTACTCATTGATGGCATTCAGCTTTGTTTCGTTTTCTTGAAGGAGCTTCCAGCGCAGATGCTCCGAGCCATTCTTGTCGCTGTCAATGCCAGGTTCCTCCTGCTCGGCGGCGAGGCTCTCGCGTTCGTTGTCGCTGTCGACGCCAGACTTCTTCTGATCGGCTGCGAGGCTCTCACGTTCGTTGTCGCTGTCGACACCAGACTCCTGCTGCTTGGCGTCGAGGCTCTCACGTTCGTTGTCGTTGTCGACACCAGACTCCTGCTGCTTGGCGGTGAGGCTCTCACGTTCGTTGTCGCTGTCGACGCCAGATTCATTCTGCTCGGCGACGAGGCTCTCACGTTCGTTGTCGCTGTCGACGCCAGACTCCTGCTGCTTGGCGTCGAGGCTCTCACGTTCGTTGTCGACGCGAGGGAGGTCCTCACTTCCAGAGAAGAAGGAGCTGTGGAGGCTTACAAGGGTTTGAAATTCTCCACATTCGGTTCCGCTGTCGTTGTTTTCGTAACCATCTTCATAATACCGCGACTGCAAAATGCGAGTACTTGAGGATTGCTCCTGCAGCTGATGCGCGCTGTGGGTGGTAGCCAGTTCTTCCTTAGCAGCAGAACGCTGAGCCAGTTCTTTCTTAGCAGCAGTTGATTCTACTTCCTCTGAAGATAATTCCGAATGCTTGCGCGAACGCTTCTCCCGCTTCTTTGACGCTTGCTGGGGCTCGCGTGAACGCTTGGCCAGTTATTCCTTGACAGCCGTTGATTCGAATTCCTCTGAAGATGGCTCCGAATGCTTGCGCATGCGCGAACGCTTCGCCCGCTTCAATGGAGGCGGAATTATTTGTACGTCGCTGTCGGACTTTTCCGATCATTTTCATAAAATATGTATCAATCTATCTATTTATCTATCTATCTATCCAGCCCGCTACCCAGCCACCAACTGGTGGCGGGGTGGAATGGATGCCTATGTCTTCGGATATGCAGAGCTGATAGACCAAACATATCTAATCTATCTATCTATCTATCTGTCTATCTTTCTATCTACTCGTCTATCTATCTATCTATCTATCTATCTATCTATCTGTCTATCTGTCTATCTGTCGTCAAAGCACCAACAAGGCGACCCACTTTGCGGATGCCATCCTCGGAGCTGTTCATGCGGGGCATCTGTTGGCGGAAGACAGGTTGATCCTCGATAACGCTGGAATCCATCGTGCCAAAAAGGTTATTCCTGCACTACGAGTAATTCTATCCGCTGTCGGTGTAGAGTTAGTATATCTGCCCAAATACTCTCCGGAGTACAATCCCGCCGAATTTGCATTCCATTGGACCAAGAGCAATCTCAAGCAAAACGTTACAGGAGAATATTTTTTGGCAAGAAAAGCGAATGTTTTTGCAGAAGAAGTGACTCTAGAGAGAATGACCAACGCGTACGAATACTGCATGCCGTAAATATGTAGAAATCAAAGTTTCTTTGATCAGGTTCACCTCTTGCACATGCCATAGTGACACTTGTGTTTTTTAAGCAGGTCCAAATCCTGCTATGAGTGATTTTTTTTTTTTTTTTTTTTTTTCAATCGGCTGCGGAAGACAAAACAATTTTGATGTGTTTGTATTGTATGTAATTACTATCAACTGTTGCGGTGGCCGCCGCGCTAGCATAAGTCTCGCGAGTCTCAATATTAATGTACACAATACCGTATTTGGTTGTAATATTCATTGAAAGTTCAATACATTGCATATTATTGTAATATTAATATTCAATTATAATAGTGCAGTCGGCGAGTCACGTAGCAATTGAATGTTTTTAGTTTTTCTCTTGCCTGAGTACAATAATGTTATTAATATTAATATTAATATTGGAATTCTTAGTCTCTTGTTCACTTGCTAAGTTCGATTCAATAGTCTGGACTCTCTCTTTTTTCGTTAAGCTTGTGATGAGTAGTTTTTTTTTTGAAAGTTTCCACACTATTAATACAGAGTCACGGTTTTTCTAGTTCTTTTATATTACTTGCTTTGCCAGCTTATTAATGAGGCTCTAGAATCTGAGACTGACTCATTGATTTGTTAATTCTTAATTTGAAAATTAATTTAAAAATTACGTGACGACTATTTCTTATTCCTGTTACTAATTCTTATTTTGAGTATTAATTAAAAAACCATAAAGATTTTTCCTCTTGATTGTCCGCAGTAATAATAGTAACAGCAGTTAAAAACGTAACAAGTATTAATACAAGTCAAACTCAGTTATGACAGTTGACAAATAAACTGAAAAATGAAGTAACGGAACTAAAAATAGAAGTGTAAACTTGAAGTATTATATAAACTTAAAGATGTAAAGTTTAACACAATATTAATAATTCTGTTCGGTACGATATTCATTCTGATAACTTGAATTTTATCTATTAATATTATAATTTTTCTGCTATGTGAATATTGTTAGTATTAATAGCGAAGCGGTGGCAAAGTATTTAGTAAATTGATTGTGAAGAAAAAATTATATCAGATTCAGACATGGACAGATAATTAATAAATTAAATCAAAATCTTGAAGTTTATTTATGATATTCAACTTAATGCAGAATTATCTACTTCTCTGAATTTCCAAAAATTTTATTTAATTATGAAAAAATCTGAACACTGCAAGATGAACTTATATATGATGCTCCTATGATAAGTTACTATCACTTACATCGCATAAATTTAATATTTAGCTTGTTACTTAGTTAGTTAGTGATTCAGTAACGCAGTCGAACTACAAATATAAAATTACTATTATGAATAGTTTATGAGAAAATTTCTTTTTGTAATTGATAATAAATACGATCTAAATGATACAGTAATATGCAAAAATCCAAAGCATTTCCTAACTTAAAAATTATGTAGTCAATAATAAGTACTGACTCTGATATGGCAGTGGGTATATATATATGTACATATATATCCTGAACCGTGAACGCAGATACTTTTAGTTTTTAACAATCGATATGTATATTTAGTTTTCGTTTTTAACGTCGCATAACTCAAAGTCTAGCAGACAGTCGCATAAACTCAAAAAGCACCTTCCATATAAAATTGTGTGCATTGTGAAGTCAACTATCAAATTATTTACGTTATTATACAACTATTAAATTTGGTTTTACCATTCAAATATGGTAGGGCCGGGAGACTTTAGTAGCCTGGATTTAAAACAGTGGTACCTCAAGACTAAAGATTTAATCTCAAAAGGTAGAATACTATACAATGGTGACATAAGATATACTAAATATCTAAATTCGGTCGATACTCGCCCAAGGCTCAAAGTTTCCTTCGAGCCGCGGCATGCAGCAACGCGAAGCCACATAAGTTTCTAAGCGAGGTGAGTGAGAGTATGGTGTATGGACACAAGAAGAAAAGCTTAATATCCGAAATAGCTGTAGTCGCCATATCCATATCCGCCGCCCTTGCCGCCATGTCCGCCCTTGCCTCCATAGCCATAGTCGCCACCGTAGCCATAGCCACCGTAGCCACCGTAGCCGAAGTCTCCCTTGCCGCCATAGCCGAAGTCTCCCTTGCCGCCATATAGGCCGTCAGAGCCGTAGCCGAAGTCACCATAGCCAAGGTTGTTGGCGTAGATGCTGCTTCCAAGGTTGCTGGCGTAGATGCTGTGGAGAGCAGAATTGCGGAAGCCACGGCCGCGGCCGAAGCGGCCTTTGTGCTTGCCACCATAGCCATAGCCACCATAGTCGTCGTCATAATCGTTGTCATAGTCGTTATGATCGTTGTCATAGCCGAAAGCATTGAAGGCAGGGAAGGTCGCAAAGCCAACGAAGCTGGAGCCCTTGCCTCCTCTGCCCTTGCCTCCTCTGCGTCCTCCACGGAGCCCAAGACCATAGAGGCCGCCATAGCCAAATGCACCGCCATAGAGGCCGCCATAGCCAAATGCACCGCCATAGCCGGGGTAGCCGAAATCGTAGGAGTAAGAGACGCCCTTGCCACCACCGTAGCCTCCGTAGTAGCCGCCATAGCCCTTGCCACCCTTGCCGCCCCAGCCGCCGCCCTTTCCTCCCTTCTTGCCGCCCTTGCCGCCCCAGCCGCCCTTGGCTTCAACGTCGTTGATCAGAAGACCTGGGGAACAACAAGTGCAGGGATCATTTGCTTGGATTCAATTTCTATGAAATGAAACGCTGCATTGTGTAAGCGGTGTCGTTGCAGTTTGCACGTTGTCTGGTGGGTTGTTAGCTGTTTAGAGAGAGAGAGAG
>WBZZ01006656.1:5000-10000 GCA_019918135.1 Paulinella micropora | reverse complement strand
TATTCAATACACTTGCTTGACAGATTACTTGTCCCTTGCGAAACAATACAAATTCTGAGAACTAACTAGCACATTTCAAGTGGAATACGAGTTGTGTACCAACCAGTTAGAGTTGTTCAAGTCAGTCTGGGAAAATAAAGGTAAAAAGGACGTAAGACTGCCACTTTACCGTTGCCAAGTTGTCTTGAATGTCAACAGCAATAACTGGCTGGTCAAAAAACAGTAAAATGTCAACGGTAGTGGTTTTGGCAGGTAGTTATAGACTGCTCAGTCTGATAATTTGTTTTCTTTTTATACTTATTCACATACCTATCAGTCAATCATCTGTTACGATCCGTTTCGATCGCAACTACAACTGGTACCTACCGTTATGGTCTTGGGGGGGGGGGGGGGGAAGCTATCGGAATGAATACAGTACCTGACTGAATTATTAATACTATGATATATTGTGTTATTAATAACTTTCTTCAAGTTTATATTTCAAGTTTACACTTCTATTTTTAGTTCCGTTAATTCATTTTTCCGTTTATTTATCAGCTGTCATAACTTGTAGTTGTTACGTTTTCAACTGATATTAAATAACACATCAATTTATTTCCCTTTACCGGTTAGCTTTTTAGAAAATGTTAACTATTGCCTTTTCCCCCAAATCTACTTTTTTCCCCTGAACCGCTTTTTCCTGTCACAGTCATAGGAAATAATAATGATAGGCAAAATAGGCATCCAAACCAGAAAATTAGTTTTTCATTTTTGTGTCAGATTTTCATTTTTGTGACAGTTTTTCATTTTTGTGACAAAAATTCAAATTTTCAAATTTAACGGTAACATTTCGCGAAAATTTACGATATTTTGCGGACGAATATAGCCGTTAATTTGAAAAATTCAAATTTTCACCCAAAATCAAAATTCCAACCAAAACTGAAATTCCAACCAAAACAGAAAAATCAATTTTTTTTGTTGTCTTGAATGTCAACAGCAATAGATTCTCATCTGCACGACCGTGACGTTTCGAGTTCACTAACTAGTTTTCAATTTCGTTCAGGAATGACTTCAAACGATTTTGAAGTTATCATATTAGTCAAAGTTTTTACGACAATTACCAATTTTTCCCGGGCCCTCTCTATTGCCTTTTTCACTGATTTCCCGAAAAACGCACGTTACGGTAAATTTGTGTACTGTGTGACACAGCAGAGTCAAGAGTACGGAAAATAATATTTGCCGTTCACATCCGTGCAGGCTTTTTACATCATGAATGTGAAAGACTTTTCCCGGCAAAAGCGACTGAATCTCAGCCTCGGACACTTGAACCCACAACTTGGACTTGAAGCCCTCCTTCAAGTCACAGTGCTACACTAGCATTTTCAAGTGTCACACGATACCAACTCACAATCTACATTCAACTGCGATCGTATTTTGCAACTATTCTGCAACTTCAAGTGACTCGTGACAAGCAGAAATCCACGTAAATAAACGAAGTGACCTCTCAGCTATTTACTGGTATTCACCTACTCTCAGGAGTTAGTGCTGTTTGCAGCCATAGTGACTTTTAATAAGAGTTCGTTGTGTATTTATCCCTTGGGGTTGTATCCAAACTCACCATTCGAATTTCCTTTCAAGTGGCCCTTGAAACGGCGCTGTGACACACGAGTTTTGTGTGCTCTGTCGACAGATCGATTTGAAAGCGCCTCCTACAAGGAAGGTACTACTCAACGAACGTGGGAGATCAGAGGTCATCAAAAAACACATATGTGAGACAGATCGTTCACCTGTCTTTGCATTTTTGTGTCGTCTCTCTTGTTCGCCGTGGCGGTTTGCTTCTGGGTACATCATGCCGCTGAGCCGGAATACCAGTAGTCCATTTCTGGACTGGATTTTTCCAACCATGGATCATGGCCTGTCGCAAACGCTGCTGTTGGGCTTGGTGCTGAGTGCGTATACGTACGGGCTTGCTTTCGCCCCGTGACATTGCCCGAAGGTATCTCTTACCCTGACGGTTGTAGGCAACTTCACAATAGTGCCGTACTTGTACCTTATGGGCTTTGTCACTGCTATCTCTCCTACTCCGCTCTTTATTCTTATTCTCAGTTGTCTCCTGCTTACCTGACTTACCTGTTGTCCGGCTACCCGAAGCTGCGCTTGGGGCCGGAACAGAGCTGGAGGAGGACGAAGAAGAAGAGGAAAAGGAGGATGAAGAGGGACCGGATGGGCCTTGGTTGTCGTCGTCGTCACGGCTTCGTCGTCGTTGGTCGTTGGGCCGGCAGTTGGTCTTAGCTCGCTTGCGTCGGCGGCGTCTTGTTGGAAGAACTGCTGCTGGCCGCTGAGCTGTCGGTGGGCGGAGAATCTTCTTTCTCCTCCTCCCACTTCGCTTCCCGTAATCCAAGCACCGCTGTGATTTCGAGTCGGCGGATGAAGGGCCGCGCGGAGTAGAGCGGGATGGAAGACGTGGAGAGTTCAAGCGAAGACTCGGAGATAAGGTCTCTCGTCGGCGGGGGCTGATACGGTGAAAGGGCACCGGTGTCCCCCAGAGACGTCTGCTCGGTTCCAAATCGTCGCACCTACTAGTGGATACTGTGTTATATGTCCCGTCACGGCAGACACCGCGGAGGGGACTATTAGGCGTGTGTATGAGGACGACGATGATGACGATGATGACGATGATGACAAAGGAAAAGATGCTCGCGGTGTGACGAGTCTCTTTGCTTCGTCTCGGGTGAAAATATGGAACTCTGGATAGGCTGCTGTCGGGCTCTGAGGCGCCGGAGCGGGCTGGATATGTCCATTCGTCGAAAACATGTCAGCGTCCTCGGGTAGGATGCGATTGTGGATCATCGCCGCCTCAAGGCGACGCTGTGTTTGCATGGAAAAGACTGAATCCCCAGGATCGACGGGACCCCCCCCCCCCCGGTACAGGGGGAAGGTTTAAATATGCGGCTATGTCCCGTCTATCCTGAACGTCTATCCTAGTTCCAACGTATGTCGTCGCCAGATAGATACGCGCTACATTTGGTACCGCCTCCTTGATGTCCATATCTTCATATATGGCTGGGGCGCCGTATGGGTAGCCCTTTCAAAATGTCCGCAAGACAAGGTGAATAGGTACCCGGGTGAACTACTACCTGGGTTTCTTCATACTCTTCCGCAAGGAGGCTGTACTGCTGTGCACGCGTCTTGGCCTGTACTTGTACAAAAAAGGGAACAGCTGGTATGGTTGTGTACCAGAACGTCTGCTCGTGCGCACTAGGCGGCGGGTCCTGAAGCAAGTACCGCTGTACTGGGGCCCGCGCGTCAGTGTGCTTTTCCCATCGGGCGTCCATCCATGGGGATGGTTGCTGCATCATGTTAACCTTTTGATCGAGGATCTGTCTGTCCCTGATGTCCTCAAAGTGACGTTTAAGCGCGTCACCGCCTACGTCCCATTGGCTTGTCGAGAGGATAGGATTGTATCTGTTTGTTGTACACATTGTCATATCCATCATGCCGAAATAGGTCGAGGCAGTTCCGCGTATAAGATGTATGTCGCATGAGTTGGGGTTTGCTGCTTGACGTCATAAGGGATGGGTGCAATACCGTATATCAGTATTCGACGGCAAGCCAAAAATAATATAGGCATGCGAACCATTTCCATATGTTGTCGAAGGACCGGATATAATGCACGCTAACATGCACGCTAAGTCTAAAGGTTGTGAAAATTGATGGGAGTAGCATGAAAATGAAAGATCATAAGTTTTAATGTATTTTAAGTATTTTAAACAAAAAAAAGTTAAAAACAATTTGAATTTTTAGCCATTACAACTGTTTTTTGACCGTTAGCTATGATCTTGGCTACATTGTGGTTTTGGGTTGCCTGAGCTTGGTTTTTCTTTGTTTTTATGTTGTTTTAGATCAAAATCAACGTAATTATATTTAATTTATTAAATTCTAATGATATTACTTCAAATTCAAATTCAAATTCAAATGTCACGGACTAGAAATTTTCAAGTTGGTTACTGGTGGCAGCCACTCACTTATAGTCGTTATACATACTCACCGACTACTTGAAGCATGCATGAACTTATATATATTAATACGAGTTTGTTTAGCATATTTACAATTTTTTTTTAAGCATAAAACCGGTGCGGAAGCTTAGAGTTCAGAGTGAGTGACCCTGTTTTACACTAGTCACTATGACTGTGGCACTAAGACTACTTGCCACTCACTTGTAATCGTTATACATCATAGTAGTACTCACTGCCTACTTGAAGTATGCATGAATTTATATTAATACGAGTTTGTTTAGCATATTTATAATGTTTTTGAAGCATAAAACCGCCGCGGAAGCTTATATCAAGTTTCAGAGTGAGTGACAGTGTTTTACACTAGTCACGGTGACTGTGACACTCAGACTACTTGCCACTGTATCGTTACATATGTATACATACTCACTGCCTACTTCAAACGTACCTGAAGTATGCATGAACTTATATTAATACGAGTTTGTTTAGCATATTTATAATGTTTTTGAAGCATAAAACCGGTGCGGAAGCTTAGAGTTCAGTGTGAGTGACCGTGTTTTACACTAGTCACTGTGACTCGGACACTCAGACTCAGTAGTACTTGCCACTCACTTGTATTCGTTATACATACTCTGCCTACTTGAAGTATCCATGAAATAATATTAATACTAGCTTCTTCAGCATATTTATTTATAAGCATACAACCGGTGCGGAAGCTTAGAAATGACGTTTATGCGCCTAGTCATAAAACAGTTACTACTCAGTCACAAGTATTAGTGTCAGTGACTGAAATACATACAACTTACATCTGAATGTTTGGAAAATTCATGAATATTAATAAAAATTCAAAATCTTATTAACGCAGATGTTTTACAATTAATTAGACTTAAAATGTTTTAATATTAATCATACTTGTAGCATGAGAGACCGAGCGTTCCCTCTTTGACGCATGCATAAATACATACATACACACACACACACATGCATGCATGCATGCATGCATACATA
>WBZZ01006656.1:0-2500 GCA_019918135.1 Paulinella micropora | reverse complement strand
TGTGTCAGTCTAAGAGGAAGAAAGCAAGGGCAAAATAAATAAATAACGACAGTGAACTGCTGCCCTTGGGCAAACACGAAAGCAATAAAAAAACATGAGAATATGTCCAACAAGAACAAAGCAAAACTTTAAGGACAAACTTCTTCATGTGGGAGACATTATGTCGCCAACGATGGATATGCCAGCCCAAAAACGGTTGCAAATCGGTTGCAAAAAACACAAAGGTTCACTGTTGCAACCGAAGTTGCAAGCCACCCAAAAACCGTTCGGTTGACCGTAAATTGCGTACAATTCTCACCCCAAAAATTCGTTGAAGTTTGGCATCCGGAACATTTTTTGCACCCTTGTGAACGCCGTGCCGACAAAAAGAGGTTCGAGGAACTAAAAGTGCATTGTATTGTGTTTTGTTTCAATTTTTGCCACTTTTTGCTTCGGTTTGCACTGATTTCTTTTGAATTTGTGTTTCTTCTTTAGGCAAGGGCAGCTCTGGGTAGTAGTAGTCGTTGGCGACATAATGTCTCCCACATGAAGTTTGTCCGTTTGCTTTGTTCTTGTTGGACATATTCTCTTGTTTTTTATTGTTTTCGTGTTTGCCCAAGGGCAGCAGTTCACTGTCTTTATTTATTTTTTTCCTTGCTTTCTTCCCTTTAGACTGACATGTCGAAAAGGCAACTCCATACTGTGGAGGAACGCCGTGCCGACAAAAAGAGGTTCGAAGAAAAGGTAAATTGTATTGTTTTGTTTCAATTCTTGCCACTTTTTGCTTCAGTTTGCATTGATTTCTTTTAAATTTGTGTTCCTTCTTTAGGCAAGGGCAGTAGTAGACTAAGTAGTGGTGGTGTTGGTGGTGCTGCTGGTTGCCAATGGCGGTGGTGGTGGTGTTTGTAGTGGTAGTAGTAGTAGTAGTAGTGGTAGTAGTGGTAGTAGTAGTACTAGTAGTCGTAGTAGTCGTAGTAGTAGTCGTAGTAGTAGTAGTAGTAGTAGTAGTAGTAGTAGTAGTAGTAGTAGTAGTAGTAGTAGTAGTAGTAGTAGTAGTAGTAGTAGTAGTAGTAGTAGTAGTAGTAGTTAGTAGTAGCAGTAGTAGTAGCAGTAGTAGTAGCAGTAGTAGTAGTAGTAGTAGTAGTAGCAGCAGCAGCAAGACAGTAGTACCAGTAATAGGGGTGGTGGTGGTTGGTGGTGGTGATGTTGGTAGTAGTAGTAGTAGTAGTAGTAGTAGTAGTAGTAGTAGTAGTAGTAGTAGTAGTAGCAGCAGCAGTAGTAGTAGTAGTAGTAGTAGTAGTAGTAGTAGTGGCAGTAGTAGCAGGAGTAGTAGTAGCAGTAGTAGTAGTAGTCGTAGTAGTAGTAATAGTAGTAGTAATAGTAGTAGTAGTAGTAGTAGTAGTAGTAGTAGTAGTAGTAGGAGGAAGAGGAGGAGGAGTAAGAGGAGGAGGAAGAGGAGGAGTAAGAGGAGGAGGAAAGGGGCCAGCATGGTGTTACATGCGTCAAAGAGGGAACGCTCGGTCTCTCATGCTACAAGTATGATTAATATTAAACATTTTAAGTCTAATTAATTGTAAAACATTTGTATTAATAAAATTTTGAATTTTTATTAATATTCATTAATTTTTTTAACATTCATATGTAAATTGTATGTATTTCAGTCACTGACACTAATACTTGTGACTAAGTAGTAACTGTTTTATGACTAGGCGCATAAACGTCATTTCTAAGCTTCCGCACCGGTTGTATGCTTTAAAAACATTATATAAATAAATATGCTGAAGAAGCTAGTATTAATATTATTTCATGCATACTTAAAGTAGGCAGTGAGTATGTATAACGATTACAAGTGAGTGGCAAGTATTCTCAGTGAGTGTCACAGTGACTACTGTAAAAACACGGTCACTCACACTGAACTCTAAGCTTCCGCACCGATTTTATGCTTCAAAAACATTATAAATATGCTAAACAAACTCGTATTAATATAATTTCATGCATACTTCAAGTAGGCAGTGAGTATGTATAACAAATACAAGTGAGTGGCAAGTAGTCTGAGTGTGGCACAGTGACTCAGTCACTGAGTCACCCGTAGTGTAAACACTGTCACTCACTCTGAAATTTGATATAAGCTTACGCACCGGTTTTATGCTTCAAAAACATTATAAATATGCTGAAAAAGCTAGTATTAATATTATTTCATGCATACTTCAAGTATGCAATGAGTATGTATAACGAATACAAGTGAGTGGCAAGTAGTCTGAGTGTCACAGTGACTAGTGTAAAACACTGTCGCTCACTCTGAATTCTAAGCTTCCGCACCGGTTTTATGCTTCAAAAACATTATAAATATGCTAAACAAACTCGTATTAATATAAGTTCATGCATACTTCAAGTAGGCAGTGAGTATGTATAACGAATACGTGACAAGTGAGTGGCAAGTAGTCTGAGTGTCACAGTGACTAGTGTAAAACACTGTCACTCACTCTGAACTCTAAGCTTCCGCACCGGTTTTATGCTTCAA
>WBZZ01006655.1:45000-51282 GCA_019918135.1 Paulinella micropora | reverse complement strand
TGGGCGCAGGAAATAAGGGACCGGCTTATTGATCATCCTATACCGGTACCCTCTCGCAAGCAACAGCTAGTGGTGGCTTGTCGTATGGGAACTCGTGAGCAGAGCAGTGCATACAAGCGGAAGCTCAGAGACCTCGACAAGTTGAAATTGATACCGCAAGCATTCACATGCTTTGATGGTTTTTACACCCGTAAAGCTCCTTTGCAATACGCGAGACTCATTGACATGCTGGTGGAGCTCGGTAAAGATGATGAGCCGGACACGGTCACGTATGAAAAGACGGGCCTAGATGATGTCTCGGAAGAGGACTTAGGCTTGGAGGAGGACAGAGAACCCCTCAAGCAGCATAAGCAGATGTCTGATGAAGATTTTCAAGAGGCGGCGCGGAAAATATTGGAAGAAGGAGTAGGCACGGAGAAGGAGAAGGAGCTTTTAAAAGCCAAATTAGAGGCGAGCAAGGAAATTTTTGACCCTCCACATGCAGGTGGTGTCAAGCCTGAAGATTTCACTGCGGTTATTTACAAAATACCGGGTGCGGAGCCGTCACCGGCACCACGAAGGGCGAATTTGAGTATACATGAGGCGAAGATAGCGGAGGAGCTAGCAAGACAGCTGCTCAATGAGGACTTTATTGAGAGATCAACATCCTCAATAGTCTCACAACCGAGAATAGTGCCGAAGCCAGGAGGAGAATGGCGCCTGACAGTTAACTATGCTCGTGTTAACAAGGTGCTGGAGGAAGAGAGAAATCCTCTCCCGACATTAGAAGAAGGAAGGAGAGTACTGCGGAATGCAAAATTCTATTCGGTCATTGACCTTAAGAATGGCTTCTGGCAGATACCACTGGAGGAAAAGTCCAGATGGCTGACGGCGTTTGTGGTGGGTATGGAAATATACTAATGGAAAGTGCTTCCGATGGGCCTCAAGCAAGCCCCAGGACTTTTCCAGAAGGCGATGCAGAAGATGTTGAGCAGTCAGTACGATGATTTGTCTGACGGTGGCTTTATGAGAAGGCGGGGACAGAAGGCGGGAGAATATGCATTTTGCTATATCGATGACATTATCGTATACTCTAACACAATGGAGGAGCATATCGATCATTTGTCCGATATATTCAGGCGCATCGGAGCTTTTGGCCTGAAGTGCAATCTAAAGAAGTGTCAACTTGCCAAGACGAGTGTGACATACTTAGGGTACGAGATCTCCCATAATCGAGTCTCGATATCCAAAGAGAAGAGGGAGGAGATTATGAATCGACCGATACCGAAGAACCGCACTGAATTGCACTCATTCTTTGCGATGGCGCAATACTATAGCCAGTTTATACCCGATTGGGGTGCAACACGGGCTAAAGTGGAGAAAATGATAGATTTTGGAAACTTTGAGAAGTGGGACGAAGAGGCTTTGCAAGCGTTTCATGCGCTCAAAGATCTCATTTACAAAGACCCGAAAGACGGAGGACTGGTGTTAACGATGCCCGACTTTACGAAACAATTCGTAGTCGATACAGACGCATCTAAGTTTGCGATTGGGGCTGTATTACAACAAGAGGATGAGGAGAAGAAATTACGCCCAATCATGTTTATTAGTAGGAAGTTGTGTGCGGCGGAGAGAAACTATTGCACAAGGCAAAGAGAGGCGTTGGCGGTAGTATGGGCCCTCAAGAGGCTCAGAGAGTATTTGTGGGGAGGACCTCAATTTACTGTCAGAACTGATCATCATAACCTGTTATGGTTGATGAATCATGAACAGACGGGACGGCTGGCGCGGTGGCAAGCGTTCTTGTCTTGTTTCGATTTTACAATGGTCCATCTACCGGGAAAGCGAAATGTGGTCGCTGATAGCCTCTCTAGGCTAGAGTTTAACTCAGAAGTATCGGCGTTGGTGTCCACGGTGGAGATGGAAGACTTGTCCACTGACAAGGTGTATGAGGTCAGCCACATTGAGGCGATGGAGATGGCGAGTGGAGTCCGATATGACCGCACAGGTCTACGGTACAGTCCACAAGGCCCGGATCACGGGATATGTTGTGAGCTACATACCCAGGAGGACGCTGAGTGGTCCTATGAGGTATATGAGAATGCGAAGGCGAACATAAGAGGAAGAGGAGACGCAGGAAGTTTATGCGGAGCCTCCTCAAGAGCGGAGAAGTGACCTAGACGATGACCCGGAAAGAATCGGGGTACGGCTAGAAGATGGTACTATCCATATAGCCTCGCCTACCGCATGGAGGCAACAACAGGCTCAAGATCCGGAGTTTAAAAAACTGATACAGTTATATCAGAACCCGGATGAGCTACGGATGACGAAAGCGATCAAAGATCAGATGAAGGAGATGGGATGGAGAGATGGTCTACTGTGGTACAAGGGCCTTCACGGTCGCTATGCGTCACAGCCGGACAAATGGACCCTTTGGGTACCGGAGAGTCTGAGACGATTTATATTTGTCGCAGCCCACAATTGCCCACTTTTGGCGCATCCGGGTCGACAACGAACTCATATGTTCGTAGCGAGGCGATTCTGGTGGAAGAAGATGAAGGAGGAGATAGATCAGGCGGTGGATGCATGCATCCCGTGCAAGATAAACAAAACACCACTGAAGGCAAATTTCGGCCTGATTGGCGAATTTCCTCTTCATGCGGGGATGTTTGAGTTTATACACATTGATCATGTGGGACCTTTCCCAGAATCGAAGGATGGTTACAAATACCTCCTTACGGCTATTGACAGAGCCACCAACTATGTGTGGATCATCCCTGTCAAAGACGTTACCGGCAAGACGACGGCCGAGGCGCTGATCGATAGGATCATCTCACAGATCGGAGTACCAAGAAAGATATGTTCTGATCGAGGCTCAGACTTTAATAACGAGGTCATCGACAAACTATCTAAATTTTACGGGATGAAATGGCAATATGTTACTGCCTATAACCCGCGAGCAAATGGGAAAATCGAGCGGGTACACAGACCCCTCAAAGCCTCGCTAAAGATGTATTGCACGAAGAAGGAGAATCAAAGAGCATGGGTCGAGGCAGCACCATCATTTGCGTTTGCAATGAACTGTCTACCCTCTACGGCGTTAGGAGGCTCGAAGAGCTCAATCTCGCCATATCAGTTAGTATATGGGCGTGAGCCTGATATCCCGACTTCGCTCCTTCACCCAAAAGACACTTGGGCGGATGCGGATGAGTTGTTTGGGATGAGACTTAGAGTGAAGATGGAGGCGGAACAAATAGTCAGGGCGCATAGAGAGGCGGAGCGCCGAATGACTGATGCTGAAGGGGTGCGACAAGCGCACTTGGATCAGATCAAGTTCCAGGTCGGGGATATTGTACTATTGTACCATCCTCAAGTCCCGAAGGGAGTCAGCTCTAAGCTGTTCACTCACTGGAAAGGACCTTATCAGATTATGGAACAGACGGGACCTCTGAATTACAAGATCAGGGGTAGAGGGAAGGTGCAAATTGTGAATGTAAGAAGGCTGATTAAGTATGATCCCTTCTTACTGGAAGATGAATCCGTTGAGGAGGCGTTAAAACGGATGAAGGATGATTTCAAAGAGGTGCCGCCCATCCACAAGGAGGCTGGCATAGACCAAGACGATGCTTATCGGGCACCGATAGCTGAGAAGGAGGAGAGTGAGGTGGACAGCAAGGAGAAGACTGACCGCATAAGCGCGGTGGGGACTCAGTCCAAGTCTCCGCGAGAGCATAGCGGAAAGAAGGAGAAGATCACAGAGGCGCAGCTAAGGAGAGCGCGGAATGATCTTATCAACGACCAACCGAGGAAGGCGATGAGGTCGATGAGATCAAAGGACGTCCACCAGGAGGAGGAGGGGACGGACACTGACCCAAACGCGGGCAACGTTGAGATTGTCCATGAGCGATGGAAGGAAGGCGATGCGATAGCAACCATCGCATGGGTGAAAAATGTTTTCTATCTGATGAGACCAGCGGAACAACATGTCGCTGATGACACTCTCTCAGACTTATACTTGATGCGGGTCGTGGCGGTCCCACGACAGATGCGTGTCACACGGACACTCAAAATATCATCAGCCGCAAAGATAGTACAACCGATACTCCAGTTCTGGAGAAGTATGGACCCGGTTGAGGATCCAAAGGCAAGACATTATCTGCCAGTATATAAAGACGCAAAAAGTCTCGAGACATGGGATGATACAATTACTCCCAGAGACAAGGATTACACTGCGTGGACCATTCAGACACTGCCAAGAGGAGTGCTTGATGTCCCTTTTGAATTATCGTTGGGCGGAATCCCTAATAAGATCTGGGACATTCTCGAACAGTCAAAGTTCGATCTGACTTTTGTTGGTGGTCCTCCACCAGGCAAAGAAATCTGCGCCAGACGACGAAGGCAGTGACAAAGAAACTATTTTTCTTTCTGCGTCTCAAATAAACTGATTGATTGCCCACGGCGTATCATGATTTGATCATGCATCATCAGTTATCAATATGAATATTAAAAAGACTCAGTGATATAACTTGGCATTCGATCGCAACATACGAGTGCGAAAGGTCGATCGACGATGATACTACACCGTATACGGGGATCGCTAGTGTATTGAGCGATGGTGTTCCCGGGTATGACCCTTTCCAAGTCCTGGGATGATGTTCTCGAAAATGAAATGTTCTCTGAAACTTTCATTAAATTATTTTTTACGATAGATTATATACTGTCGTACCTGAGCACGGTCAATCTCTACTTGTGTCGGTATATCGCAGGGTCGGGTACATACACCTCGATTTCGGATATAGCTATTAGGACTGGCCCCCTAATACTATATCATAGGATATCCGCCTTATACAAGGGTATGTCATTAAAAAAGACAATGTACTTACGATCTCCCTGTGAATAATAATAATAATAATGATAATGATAAGAAGAAGAAGGAGATCAAAGGGGGAATCGTACTACAGCACCACGTTGCTTGTATTTTTTTATTAATAGTACGTTTGTTCTTGACATACTGCCGAAAAAAAAAAAAAAAATTGAGGGGAAGGAGTTCAAAATTTACAAGAAAGGCTAGAGAATCCGCTTTGACGTGCCGTATGAGGATATATTTATCGTCTTTTAGCGTCTATCCGTGGGTCGATGCGCTGTGTGGCATGACTCCATAGCGCATACTATTTGCAGAAAGAAATCAGAAGGTGTATGACGAAAATGCTATTTCCGTCATAAAATCGGGAGGGGGTACTGTAGGCATCACCCCCCGGATAGCCGGTAAAAAATATCTTTTCCTGGTGACAGGTGCACCAGCTTGTTTTTCAGTATTATTTGTCCGGATTGGACCTGATGCCATTTTATTCCTGGTCTGTTGCCGTTTTCCTTTTTGGCTTCACTGAGCTAATACAACGAGACATCATTCTCATTCTTGAGGACTGTGTTTGGTTGTATTACCGACTTTTTACGAGCTATCGTTGGGGGCATTACAATAGTATCATAAGTTAATGTGATCAAGTTGCTAAATGTCAATGCCTGGTAGCTGTTCCGGACAGTTCCGTCACGAGTCGGAGTCAACTTGGCAGTGATACAAATTCAAGTTCGTCAGTGGACTCTCAAAACAGCATCGGGCAAGCCTACCCGGCCGTTCTCTCGGAAGAATGGAGTCATCCGAGTCCGAGCCTTTGAAAAAAATTCACTAAAAAATTGATGCAGGCCGGCAACGCGGGATGCCGCCGCCCGGCGGGCCAGGCACTGGTAGTGACTACAGATATAGTAGTAACCGGAACACGTACTCTGACTCAGACACTTAGTCGTACCTTCATGCTATCAGAGAGGGGCAGACAGACTATAACTTCGCAACTTGAAGAGTCAAGACGGAGGCTGTAACGACAAGCCGGACAACCGGTAATGCCACTATGTAACGTGAGTGCATGCGACATTTTATTATTAATATTATCTGTATATAGTCCAGAAATTTACTTGAGACGTCCGGCATTGGCGTTGGAATATGACATTCTAGTTTTTACTGTAATATATTTTTTAATAATATTAATATGATGTGGAATCAATCTTACGGTGGCATCCAGCCCCCAACCGTCTCTGGTCACTCCATACTTGCCTTTCCAAATGCTGACAGTGTCGCCTTTCTCACTCAGGAGTCATTCCCACAGTTTTTCAATTTAGTGTCACACTACGGTGACGCTGCATGAATCAGTGAACAGTCCTTGCTACAGTGCAGTCTAAACATTTCATCAACTTACGAGCAAGAAAGGGTGTGCTCGATTTTGTTTGTTACGGAAAACTCATTGATTTTTC
>WBZZ01006655.1:32500-35000 GCA_019918135.1 Paulinella micropora | reverse complement strand
GTTCTGTGTTAGTTTCCCACGTGAAGGTCGGGGTTTTCATAATTCTGGTTTAAATGACCTCGGTAAGCGCCTTGCTAGTTTTTTCTTTCGATCGTCATTCTGTGTCTGCAACTTCTGCAGCATCAGAGAACAGGCAAGCGGCCAGCTGTGGGCAAATTCGAGGGTAAACTTATTCTTGACCTCGACCAAGTTGTGCTTGTAAAAAATAAATCACTCTTAATCAGAAGATAGGACAACATCCAATCATTCCAAACGACTGTGACAATTAAACAGCCCACTACTACTACTACTACTACTACTACTACTACTACTACTACTACTACTACTACTAGGCTAGGCTAGGCTGGGCTGGGCTAAAAAGGTAACTGTTTTTTCTTATTCGTCCAACGGGAAAAACGATAAAAAATAACCCGATAATGATGCAGAGTTTGCTATCATAACCGCGTTAAGTTTATGTTTTAACCCGAATACCACTACTACTACTACTACTAGGCTAGGCTAGGCTAGGAAGGGTAACTGTTTTTTCTTATTCAGCCAACGGGAAAAACGATAAAAATAACCCGATAATGATGCAGTGTTTGCAATCATAACCGCGTTAAATTTATGTTTTAACTCGAATTACAGCTTCACCATAAGAGTGGAGAGCAGAACTTATTACACAACTACTACTACTACTACTACTACTACTACTACTACCTACTACTACTATACTACTACTACTGCTAGGTACTAGGTACTACTGCTACTACTGCTACTTCTGCTACTGCTACTACTGCTACTACTGCTACTACTACTACTACTGCTACTACTGCTACTACTGCCACTACCACTACTGCTACTACCACTACTGCTACTACCACATTTACATACATGACATTCCAGTACATACAAAACAGTTACCTCTCGTAGCCTAGCCAGTAGTAGTAGTAGTTAGCAGTAGTAGTTAGTAGTAGTAGTTAGTAGTAGTAGTATACTAGTAGTAGCAGTAGTAGTAGTAGTAGTAGTAGTAGTAGTAGTAGCAGTAGTGTAAATGTAATGTACGTAATGTAATGTACGTAATGTAATGTACGTAATGTAATGTACGTAATGTAATGTACGTAATGTAATGTATGTAACGTAATGTATGTAACGTAATGTATGTAACGTAATCCATGTAACGTAATGTAAATGTAAATGTAATGTAAATGTAATGTAAATGTAATGTAAATGTAAATGTATGTAAATGTAAATGTTAATGTAATGTAATGTAATGTAAATGTAATGTAAATGTAATGTAATTTAAATGTAATGTACTGTGAATGTAATGTATGTTGTAATGTATGTAATGTAATGTATGCAATGTATGTAATGTATGTAATGTATGTAATGTATGTATGTATGTATGTATGTATGTATATATGTATGTATTTATGCGTGTATGTATGTATGTATGTATGTATGTACATGTATGTATGTATATGTATGTATGTATATGTATGTATGTATGTGTATGTATGTATGTATGTATGTATGTATGCATGCATCCATGCATGATGTATATGCAATTTATGTATTCTATGTATTCTATGTATGTATGTATGTATGTATGTATGCATGCATGCATGTATGTAATGTATGTATGTAATATATGTATGTAATGTATGCATGTAATGTAATGTATGTATGTATACATGCATGTAATGTAATGTAATGTAATATGTAATGTAATGTAATGTAATGTAATGTAATATAATGTAATATAATGTGTAATGTAATATATAATGTAATGTATGTATTTATGTTTTTACGTATGTATGTATGTAGTATGCATGTATGCATGCATGTATGTATATTATGCGGCGTTCGATGCCTCCAGCAACTAGCTGTTTCTTTTTCTTGATGTAGGGTTCGATCACGTCCAATTCTACGTCAGGTAAGCGCTTAATTTTCGTATGTGAGAACAATGCTTTTATTGTACATATCTGCTGTATATGTGCAATAGCGTTGTTCTCACACTGAAAATGAATCATTTAGCAACGCGAAACAAGTGGCGGATTGGTATGTTCTGCGCTTCGGCTTCCAAAGAATTGCATGTAAAATCCTACAAAGTTTCAACCATGCGAAACATCTGTTCATACTTGCGACAGACCGAGGTCTAGAAACCGGCTCACGCGACGTTGCCACTCAAGTAGTGCGACAAAACAAGATCGTGTTCGCTTTCTCTTCGCCCCTTACTCCAAAACATTCGGATATGGTGCGCACTCGATAGACTGAAGATTTCAACAACAACAACAAAAAAAAAAAAAAAAAAAAAAAAAAGCGCCAAGACAGTTCTTCAAATGTTTCTTGCGTTTGCATGTATGTGCGAAAGGGAGAAGAAATCTTGGTCAAGGGCGACTATGCTAAAGATATTGCTTTCACAGTGGCGGACTGCAAGGCTTTGTACAAGGTAGACTTGCTGTGTCACATACCTCGAATTTGTTATTGCTGGCAATATCCTTCTCTGTTCAGAAAGCAATTG
>WBZZ01006655.1:12500-30000 GCA_019918135.1 Paulinella micropora | reverse complement strand
GTCAGCAACTAATCACAATCTCAACCAACAAAAGCACTGTCATGAGGGCAACTGTAAATTGACACGATACCGAGTAAATTCTGTACATTTTTTGCATCTTGATATGAAAAAATAAACTTGCAAGCTTGCGGCGGAAGTTTTCAATAAAGATGTGCTTATATTGCTGCTGGTAAATACTGTATATCGTGCAAGTGATGAACAAACTTATGATATCAGTATTCTTCCACCGGCGGCCCGAAAGTTCCCCTGCTCAGAATTTCGGCCGGTAAGTATGCAAAGCACTGAGGAAGTACAGAAGTATGGACTTGTGTCTGTAAAAGAGTGTACTGCGGGCCGGCCTTTTGCTGCGGATCAAGCCTCTTCGCCATCAGCCTGCCATAAAATGGCGTTTCACTGTTGACAGAGCCGCACTCACTAAACAACGAACTGTTGAATTCGATCGGTGGTGGATCGAACTACTGGCTGGTGGCCTCCTGAGCTAGGGCTTCCTCCTCAGCCAAGCCCCTCGCAGGCTTCTATGCTGGCGCAACCGGTATATAATGGCAATACAGCCTACGGTGAGCTAGGTGATGGGATTAATACAACCGGTTAATACGTTAGTTAATATTGCCAGTTAGTAGTAGTTAGTACGGAAAAAGGGGTGGGTGGCATTGGTGGTACCAATGCTAATATGACCTGTGTGGACACTTGAAATTTAAAGGCTTAGAGCTCCCGTCTTCTGTTTTGTTTGTTTGGCGTGCTTTTGTCTGTTGGGAGGATAATTCTATTAAAGTTCTTGTGGAGCTGGTCAGCTAGTCAACTGGGGACGCCTGGGAGACGTGAAACCGGCTTCTCATATCATTTATACTGTCCTACTTCTTAAGGGTTAGGAGCCTTGTACGTGTTGGAGCACAACAACATCACTCAAAGTGATCGAGAGGGAAAGGTTTCTACGGTCTGTGTCACACACAAGAGTGACACAGCAGAAGGGAAGCACTCCCCAAAGTGCTTCAGAGCCACCAGTGCGTGAATCGTTGTGGTGGACAGGGGTAGAGCTCTGCAACGGCTGAGCTACCGAAAGGAGTCAAGAGTGAGCCTTCGGGTCAGAAGGACATCAACAGGAACGGTTTAGGGGTTTGGACCACAAAACCCCATCATCAGGCAAGCCCGGAAATCAGTTCAGGGGTGCTTGGACGTGTTGGTGGGTGCAGGGTAGCTACCTGCTAGAGGAAACCAACAAGAAGGGGCTGAAGGCTGATTGCTGCAATTAGCCTCGGACCTTGTGCAACATATAGAGTCTGAAAGGGGAATTTGCAGGACAGGTGGCAGCCAGTCAAGAGCACAAAACAGACAGGAAACTGGAACCTTTCTGACGGTTAGAAAAATAACTTCAGATGACAGAAAAACATAGAAATGAAAACGAGTCAAACAACATACCGAACTACAGCGGTAGAGAGGACTGGGAAGATTTCCAACGCTCGTTGCTGTTACAGGCAGTTAGGAAGGACCTCAAAGGTGGATTTGAGGACGTAAAGGGACATAAACTAGAGGTGCATCGTGCCAACCTCCGAAGACTGCACATATGGCAGGAAAGACTGCACCAGGCTATATGAGTCTATGGGAAAGGCATGTGAAAAAGAAAGCAGCAGTGGCAGCAACCAGCAGCAGCAATGCAATGCAATGGGGTCATTAGACAAGAGCACTAGTGCTGCAAGGGAGTGCAGAAGATGAGGAAGAAGTAGTAAGCATGCCAAGCTTGGATGATGCAGAAGAGTCAGAAGACAAACAAACCTCTGAGGACTCGGAGGCAGAGCAGGAGCAAGAGGAAAGAGAGATGGGAAGAGAAGAGAGATCAGGCAACACGAGCAAGCGTTAATCTGCATCACGAAAGTATGAGGAAGAGAGGAGAGAGAAAAGGGAAGCCTCTCCCTCTAGCTCGTCTGGTACCTCTGGGGGCCAAAGATTAAGTGGCAGTGACAAAGAGAAAGCACCAAAGGTGGGACTCTCTACAACTGCAACGTCGGACAAAAAGTCAGTGGACCCCGTGCGCAAGAAGAAACGCAAGGAACGGCGATTGGTGGTAAGCTATGATGAAAGTCTGCTAGTGGCAGTGAGAGAGAAGAGAGTGGAACTATTCACCCTCATATATACCCATCTCAGAGGGGAGGCGAAAAGGCTGGTCACGGATTTGGTCCGGGACGGCACACCGGAATTTGGGCGACACCCTGACGCCATGTGGAAGCGAGAAGGACCGGTATGGCAAGGGTAATCCCAGTGATCTGCTGGAGAAGCAGAGAAAGATGGCTCGCTGGGAGTTCAACTCCTCCACGCAGTATGAAGGACAGATTGCGGAGTTTGAGGCGGTAAGAGAGCAGCTGGCCAAAAAGGGTTATCATCCTTCTGACTTAAGCTTTGAGCAGATAATACGTGACGCGATAATTGGACCCGAGATGAGGGACAAGGAGGTGCAGGCTGATTGGAAGCAGTGGTTGCTTGCAGCAGACTTTGAGAAAGACAAGCAATCATGGGATGTACATCAATGGCGGCAAGAGCTCAAGAGGAAAGCCAAAGACATTGATTTGCAAAAAGAAAGAGAGAAAAAGGCCAGCAAGAAGGCTAAGGCAAACGCTGCAAAGATTGAGAAGAAGAAACCCTTTACTACTCCCTGCATGTACTTTCAGAAGGGAAGGTGCAAAAAGGGAGGAGAGTGTCAATATCTGCACCTCAACAACAAGCTGAAAGGGGTTTGTTTCCTCTTCAGCAAGGAAGGAGACTGCAAGTACGGGAGCAAATGCAGATTCTCGCACTCAGGAAAGGAAAAGAAAGAAGGAGGCGGCACGCGAGGTAAGGAAGGGCATGGAGGAGGGAAGAGCAGTCAGAAGAGCACGAAGGAAAAGAGTACGAAGGAGAAGAAGTGCTTCAACTGTAAAGGGAAGGGGCATTATGCCACCAACTGTAAGAAGCCCTGCCTACGATGTGGTGGTGACCACCCCTTGACTAAGTGCACTCATGGTCCGGACGGGAATGGCGAGCAATCGGGGGCGAAGGCGAAGGCCGACATGGCCAAGAAGAAATCTCCGGGGGCGGACACGAGTGGGAGCTCGGATGATGAGGAGGATGGATAGCTCAACCGCGCCTACAGTCTACTGCGGCAAAGGAAGGCAGCGCGTGCATACATGGTAAAAAGGAGTGGAAGCAAGAAGATGAGTCGGGGTGAGGAGAGTCAACACTCCGCAAGGGGTGCAAGCGCAGGCCCTCAGCCGGAAAGCCCAGAGTTAGTCAATCCTTCCAGCCAACTTGGAGAGGAAAAGGGACTGTTCCTGGAGGTGAGCAACTTCGAGGAGTTCAACAACTTCGTAAACGCTTTGGCTGCACCTAGGGCAAACGACACTATGCATACGCCGGAAGCTGAGGCTGTCGAGGGGGAAGGTGATCTAAGCGGAGCTGCCGCGCCCAAAGCGGGTGGCCCTGCAGAGGATCCCACGTACTACTCTCGATTGGAGGCTGCTGAGCTGCGGAGTTTCTTCGCAATGTTGGGTATGATTACATCCCGGTACGAGTTCGTGATGGTATGGCTGACGGAGAGGCGAAGGAGATCCCAGGGTCTCTGCCGGGCCAGAATCCAAGCGAACCTAAGGGGGTAAAGAAGCCGCGACCTCGAAGAAGGAGGGCAGATTGAGAGCAGTGGCAAGACTCTATCTCTCAGGACAGCGACGAGACGGAGTCCCCTCTCTCAAGCTCGGAGGAGGAAGAGGAAGCTTCAATTGCTGTACGACAATACCGGGACGGTGGTGGCGTAACGCATGAGTTTCGGCACTACGGTGACGGACGAGGAAGGCTGGTAACCTTTTGCACGCCAATGGGGCCGACGGAGTGGATACCCCCGTCCTGGTACCGCTACATACCAACGGGACCGGATATAGTGGACCAGTACATGGAGTGGCAACTCAACTGGAAGGAGTTTAGAAGACTCCGGGATGGAACCGGCCTACCTAGAGCGATGATGGTGAAGGGAACCAGAAGTAAGTCCGGCACCGGGAAGAGCAAGACCATAGCTACTCCGCAAACACCTGACTCTATTTATTCATTACCCGAACCCTTGAAATATGGTCCCGAAACCTACGAGATACCGCCAGAACATCTGCGTCACGCCGACGATGAGCCAGTTGGAGTGGTAGAAGCTCGTCTGGAAGGAAGGTGCTACGGTTCAACGTTCGGAAGAGACCGGTGCCTGACGAGAAAAGAGGCGGTGGAATCCGAGTACCAACAAGTGCGGGCGGATGCGGCGGGCCTTCTCACCGGGGACATGATGTTCTGCACCAATCACCAAGACAGGAGAGAGAGATATTAAGTGGATGAAAGCATAAGGGCCAAGTCGCGCGAATGGGCCTTGATGCCGGCGTATAGACGTGATTGAAATGGAGGAGCGAGGCTTGGGACACCTGATTGGACGGGCAAAACCGGACAAGATGGTGGAGCATCTGACGCAGCAGGAGGCCCAGAGGCGTGGAGTGAACTGGGACCAGTCGCTGGTTCCTATCATATTCACTATTCTGCGAGAAGAGCATACCGGAGTGCTCTACAGCTGGAGCCTCAAAAGGGATAAGGTAAAGTGGGAGGAGCCGGGGGTGCCGAGAAATCGGAAGGTGTACCGGGAGCGTGTGCCTTACCGGTCGGTGAAAGCGGCGGTGACACAGTATCGCGCTATGAAGGATCCGGCCCACGCAGGGAAGTATGACGACGACTTAAAGCGAGTCGGACTGGTGCGGGATCAGGCTCAGATGACGCCGATAGTAGCTAAAGGGAGAGTGACTGCGTCGCCGGTTACGGAGGGAGCGATGCCTCCGTTGACTCCGAGGGTGGAAAGGAAAACCAGGGAGAACACCGCGGTTAAGACGGAGCGCCAGGCGGAAAGTGCTGACACGGCTACGCCGAGCCCGGGAAGGGCCCAGCCCGAAATGATGGCTACCCCGGAGGAAGTAATAGACCCGCTGGTGTATTTGGAAAATGGAAGCACCCCGTGGAGGGAGCACATGGCGGAGCTCTACCAGAGCTTTCCGGAGGATTCAACGGAGGTGCAAGAGGAGTCCGAGGATTCCAAAGATCCGGGGAGGGTGGATGACACGGTGTCTTTGGTGGCCCAGGTGCGGGCGGCGGCACCCTACGACACGCCTAAGGCTAAGAAGTTTAAGGAGGAAATGGGGAGGGCACTGGCCCATATTAAGGGGCAACTAATGCCCACCAAACCGAAACGTCCGGAGCGCGAAGGTGATGAAAGAACACGCACCAACATGCTTCGACACCTCCGCAAGTTGGCGACGGTGATGACGGAGCTCTGCGGAGAGGACGTCCGAGCGGTGAGCATGGACCAGATCAACGAAGTTCAGCAACTTATAACCAAAGTGGCTGAGAAGAGATTGTGGAAAAGAGAGGATCGAAAGGAAGGGGTGCCTATCCAGAGAGTGGCGACGGGCCAACTAACTCCGGAGGACGCTGTAAGCCCAGGCAAGCAGCGAAAGGAAATGAAGTTGGAACCGGGGCGTGAGCGGGTGAGCGAAAAGGAAAGGATTCGGCGTTTGGAAGTCATAATGGAGCAGCAAAACGAAGTAAATCAGAACCGGGTGGCGTGGCCGCCCCAGTGGGGGGATGACCATCGAGATCTGCAGGATTTCGAAGGGCGATGGTAGGAGTATGTGGGATTGCTATATCGCTGGTCGACCGGATGGCCATTTCCTTACAACAAGCCGAAATTCCGCGCACTGGAACCCAAAGCCCTGGAGAATAGCAGGGGGCTGGGAGAAGCGACCTCGACCCTACTGGTTACGACCGCTGGAGGGAGGCGATAGGCCGGAGCATGTGGTAGTCTACGCCAGCGAGGTCCAGGGGGAGCCTGAGCAACTTCAGGAAGAAGAAATGGAGGTGATAAGAATGATGTTGAATCGCGCGCTAATAGGGAAGGATGGGCGCAAGACCGCGAAAGGTCCCCAACCCCATGCTGGACTCGGGGGCTATGTCTGACATGGCGCCACCAAGCTACAAGGAGTTCATGCAGGGCGTCAAGCGTGAGATGAAAGAGTTCAGCGCGGTGGGTGGAACCACCAGGATGGACGCCCAAGGGGATTACAAGCTACCTACTCTCCGAGGTGACGGGCGGGATGGATGCCTACCACTAAAGGAAGTATGGGTGGGTGAGCACTTAACCGAACTACTCGTATCCGGACCTAAGATGATGCTAGATGGGTACACGTTGGTGTTGCGAAAGGATTCGCCTTACGTCACTAGGGCGGTGGTCCCGGATGTGAAGGAGGAGGAGAAAGACGCCCTTCTGTACTTCGACACGGAAGAATCAGGTTTCAATCTGGATCGACTGAGGAACAGCAAGCTGCCTTCTGGACCACCAACAAGGCAAGGAAGAAGGAGTGGGATATGGAACTACTCCATCGGATATTTCATGATCCCGCTGCCGCAAAGTTGCAAGCCATTGCCCAAGCCCATGACGTAAAACTAGTGAACGTCAACAAAGACGTTAGCAAGGAGTGTCCGGAGTGTCCGGCGGGTGGAGCCCAAAAGCCGCCTAATCGAGCGAAGGCGCATGGAACCAGAATGAAGGAGAATGGTGAAGGCTGGTCGGTGGACACCTCGGCGCTGCTGGCAAGGCCTCTACTTAACGGAGAGCGATGCCTCATGGCAATGGTAGAGGACACCGTGGTGGCAAGCAAGGTGTTCCGGATGAGCAGGACCCAGACCGGAAACCGGGTTAAGCAAATACGGGGAGACGGCGCTTATCAGAGATCGCAAGTCTTCAATGACCTGATTGAAAGTGTTGGGGTGCGCCCCCGATACGCAGTTAGGAACGATCCCAACAAGTAGGCTCTGGTGGAAGTCTCGCAGAAGCATATCTGGGCGGGGGCGAGGAAGCTACTAAAGAGAGCGCAACTGCCATATGTGTACTTGGGTTACGCGCTACTGCACGTTGGGCTACTGCATAACCTGACGCCGCCAACGGGAGGCAAAGAGCCGCGACTATTCACCATGTTCCCTTACGAGAAAAATGTGGATTGGCTGTCGTTGCTGCACACCTTTGGATGCCTTTGTCATGCGGTGCTTGACAAGAAGTACCATGGGCTAAGAAAGGAGGAAGACCGCTCATTACCCGCGGCGTGGATGGGGTTGGACTTGGAGACCTCCGCGCACGTGGTTTTAGTCCAGGGGGAGGTCAAGCGTTGGCGCGACGTCGTCAACTTTGACGAGAATCAACCGGCATGGCCCATACTAGTAAAAATTTGGAAGGCGGCCGGGTTGAAGGTGGATGAGGCCCAAGATGCCCTGATCAACGATGATCTGGAGGAACTGTTTGTCAAACCAGAAGGGCGCAAGACAGTGATCGCATAGCTGTGGTCAAAGTAGAAAAGGAGGAAGGAACGCTGAGGCAGCCGGAGCCGGAGGAGCAAACGGACGAGACACGAGAGGTGACTCGGGGTCTGATCGTAGAAGTGCAGGCAAAGGAGTGGGGCTGGAACTGGGCAAAGACATTACAACAAAATATAGTTGTTAGTAATTTCTGACGGCAGTTACTTTAATTACATATATATATATATATATATATATATATATATATATATATATATATATATATTGATAGGACTGATCTCAATCAATGACACTGACTAATTATGTTAGGACGTAATACGACAATTGCTTTTATCAGCACGCCATGTGCCTGAGTTTACCGCTCTTTTATTGGCGGTAATCTGTCTACCTAAATAAATTCTCACAATCTGCTCAACCATCAACTACCAAAGTGAACCGGCTCTAACCCGGCCTCTGCCAACTAGACCGTCTGCTGGAGTTTAATATTACACAGGGTTATGAGCGCTTCTGCTACTACCAGAGAAAAGGACGCGGCGACTATTGTTCTGCAGTTTGAAGGGAGAACGCCGGCGTTCATCGATGGAGTCAAGGGACGGAGCTGGGACGATTGGTTCGCACAAGTGCGAGTGGACCTGAGCTCGGTGGAATGCTGGGAGTATGTTGCGCCCCTGAGGGAGGTTCTGGCGTGGAGATCGGAGGTCGAGGCGGAGTCAAGCGCTGCGTCACCGGACCGTGGTGAAGGGGAGGAGGAAAAGGAGAACAAGTCCCGAGCCAAGTCTGGGAAGAAAGGGACGGATGCGAGGGGGGCGGAGGCTAGGCAACCGGAGCCTGAACCTGCCGTTCGCCTTACCATGGTTCAACGACGCAAAATACTAGCCAGAAGGGCGCAAATATTCATGTGGCTGTATAAGGCCCTTGAGTATGGGTCACCGGCCGAGCGGATTGTCCGTCATCTAGTCAGGGAGCCTACTCTACGACTGGAGGAGATCATCAACATCCTGAGGCAAAGATACCAGGGTACCGAGGTGCATCAGATGCAGAGAAGGAACAACCTGGTGAGTAATTGGCAATTTAATGTGAGAGATGACATGATGGCTCAACTACGCGACTTTTTTACGCACTGCGACTTCCTGGAAGACCACGGGGAGCAGGTTGGAGTCAGCATGCAAATGCAGTTCGTCAAGACGGCGTTGGCGAGGTGCCCAGAGAAGCACCTGTGGAAACCATTCCTCGATGCACAGGTGGCGGAGCCGTCGAGGGACTGGGACTCGTTCGAGAATGCCTTCCAGAGACGGGTGATTGCAAATGATGCGCAGCGGTCTGCAAACAGGGAAGAGACTGCGATGTGGGCAGGGCAACAGGCGAAAGAGAGCAAGGGCGACAGGGGCGACAAGGGCAAGATGAAGCTCGAATGCTACAACTGCGCCAAGCCACACAAGTAGTTTCGCTGTATGGAAAAATGCCGGATCCCTGGACACGATCATGTGGGGAAGAGCTGTCCTACGCTAAAAGACAGATACCGCAAGAAAATTCCGAAGGGAGACAAGCCGCAGAAGGAAATGACCAAGGAAGATGGCGGGAAAGGTGGACGCAAGGGGCCGAATGCAGGAAAGCGCCTTCCTGCCGCGGCCGTGTCATGCATGGCATTCAACCTGCAAGAAAGAAGACCAACGATGGAGGATCCTGTTCCGAGGAGTGTGGACGATGATAAGTACCTGGCGCCGGCGGCGGACGGGTGGGGACTGCGGCATGTGCCTAGGAAGGGAGAGAAGTCGTGTGGATACGCATACATGGCGCAGCGAGACACACCGTTCCTGTTTGCTGGGCCACCGGAGGCAGAGATAGAAGGGGACCACAGCAACGGGAGGGTGAACATCGCTGACTTCCTAACTGTGTTCAACAATGCACCGCGTGCGGAGCTATACTGGTGGAAATGGTATTATAACCTGCGCATAACCCCGGACGATTGGGAGCACTGGGCCGTTGGGCTGGCGGGGGCTGAACCCTGTGACAAGGATACGCCAGTGCCATACGAGTGTGAGGCTTGTAGCGTCACTCAACCTGGAAAGGCCAAGATGTGCTCAAGTTGCAAGCTGGTGGCGTACTGCGACAGGGATTGTCAACGACTGGACTGGGCAGCCCACAGGGAGTTCTGCAACTGGACGCAAGCTGAAGGTAAGGAAGATTGGGCAAAGGTCGTGGCCGGAGGTCGGGAGCCTAGGGGGCTGGGGCCTCACAGCATAAACGAGACAAAGCGAAGAGGAGATGTTGCGTATTGGAGGCTACTGAGGTACTGTCATGTCAAACCGGAGATGGGGGAGAACGCTAGGGCGCTCCAGCCGAGGTTCAACGACATCCTACTCATGATGGGGCCGCCTAAGGAAGCGAATGAATATGTCGAGGCGAGCTGGGAGAGTCTACAAGATGCGAAGAGACACGCGACCTCGGAACCGGAACGGGTGCTGCTACGTGCCAAAGAACGCTTCTTCCCCTGGGTATATCAACTGGCTTCGATTGAGGCTGAACGGAAGGAGGCTTTGGCACAACGGCGGGCTATGCAAAACACATCAGCTACGACACTAGGTGAAGGTGGTGGCACTGGTGATATGAGTGGCAGGCAGGGGGAGTCTACCTCTGCGGCGAGGCGAGTTGGAAGATGGGAAGAAGAACGAACGGTCATGACGTTAGAGAACGATGGAAGGAGGGACCCGGTGCCTCGTAGTGGGGGAGAGGAAGAGAAGAAGCCGCCGAACACACCACCTATGGAAGTGGATAGTGGAGGGGTGCAGGATGGTGACGAGCAACCGGCTGGGGAAGATGAACCTGCTCGAGAGCAAGGGGCTTCGATCGACAGGGCAGGACCTACGGCAAATATGGCTTTCGGCACGGTGCAGGATGAAGGGCAAGACCTCTACGAAGTATATATGGACTGTGGGTCGTCACAACATATGGTACCTGAGGGAAGCGGTAATGGATGTCACCGATGAGGACCCTATGGCGGTGAGGGGGATATCTGGGTTGATTGGGCTAAAGGCCAAGGGGAACACATCATTCACTGGTATAAACGGAGAAGGTGTGCCCCAGGAAGTGGAGATGGGTGAAACCTACGTGCTACCCACGTTGGATTGGACGCTATTCTCATCGGGGCGAATGCAACGCGCTGGATATGCAATTGTGATGCAGGGCACCGAATTCTTCGTCACGAAACGGCGAATAGATGTAGGCCCGGGGGACAAAGTACTGATTGGTATTTTCGACCCAGAAACCTGTCAATATAAATTTACAACTGTGAACCCACCGGGATGGAGAAAAGAGAAGAAGGAGTGCTCCCCGTTCCCAGGATGCAACGCAGCCTTTTGGGCGACGAGCATGAAGCCTACTACTACTGTGGAGATGCAAGAGCTCAACGATGTCTTCCACTTTGGGGAGACGATGGCAAGGCAATTGATGCGACAGAATAACTTGGTGCCGAAAGGGAAAGGGGGAGTGGTGAAATGTGGCTGCCTCGGGTGTGCTACGACTAAGGTGAGAAAGCATTCGACGTTCGAGGGAGCTTCGCTGACTATCTGTGCAAGGGTGGGGGAAGACTGGAGTGCAGATGGCACCGGTCGGATCTCATTCCCTCTCCACGGAGGAGTGCAATACTACCTGCTCTTTGTGGAAAATGTGTCTGGTTACATGAGAGGAAAATGGAATGCTACTCGTGCATCTGAGTTCGCACTGCAACAGCTCAAAGACGTGCTGGCTTGGTCTGAAACCCAAACAGGCCATAAGGTGAAACAGTTTAGGACTGACAAAGAGTGGGTCTCGAAAGCGGTGAAAGAATTCCTAACCAGCAAAGGTGTGGAGCAACGGCTGCCAGTGAGAGCGGACCCGAATAAAGACGCGTATGCGGAAGCGGGGATTCACATCGGTTTTTTCACTGGCAGCTACGTTGCTGACGGCAAGAAGTACCTGTGTACTTCCTACCATTGGCGGTGGACTACGCTGTGTTTCTGATCAACATGCAGGGACGTGCAGGGGCGAAGGCCACAAGGCACGAGATGATATATAATAGACCTGCACCGCCTTTCTCAGTCCTGAAGCCCTTCGGATGTCTCTGTGTTTACTACAAGGGTGGAAAGAAGGGGCAAGAGAAAGGGGTACCAGGGGTCTTCATGGGAGTCCATGTGGAAGAATCCGCCTACAAGGTATGGAGTTTCTACGAAAGCAAGCTGGTTACAACTGTGGACATGGTGGTGAGGGACCCTGAAGTGCATGGCTGGCCTACGCTTTACCCAGGGGGCAAGATGGCGTCATCACTCCAGCATGACTCGGGACTTGTCGAGCTGGCAGTCTACGACGAAGGGGTGTCTGGGGACGTTGGTGGGACAAGAGGGAGGCAAGGGGTTCAGCTGAGGAGGCAGCACCGAATGGAGAAGCAGAGCCTTCGAGTGGTCCTGTGGGGGATGAGAACGTCAAGAGGGATGCAAGAGGTGTGCCTGTCGAGTGGACGGGCAACACCATCGACGTCTCCAACATAGTCGTTGGGGCGAGGAGTAGAACGAAGACGAAGCCGGGCAACTTTAGATCCGGTGCATATCTGGTGACGGTGCCGGTTCCTTATCGCCAGGCGACAAAGTCGGGTTTATTCACCGACTCCAGGTTTGCCGACATCGACAAACACCTCCGTCTGGGGGCTATCGTCGAGCGTCATGTGTCCGAGAAGCCGGTGGGGCATTGCTGGTGCCTACTAGGTTCGTGGACTTCGAGAAGAGGGCGACGATGGACGGACCGGTGGTCGATACGAAGTCTCGTATTGCTGGGCTGGGGTTCCGACAACCGGCGTGGCAGTATGACAAGGTGGACTTGCCGACTTGTAGGGTGGAGGTCGTGTGGCTGACGTGTGCGCTGTCGGTGCTACAGGGATTGGAGGTGTATGGCATGGACGAGGAGAGTGCGTTTCCGCAAGTGAAGCTCCATGTCCCGGTGTGGTTGAAGCCTCCGGAGGGGTACACACCCCCGAACATGGTGTGGGAAGCGTTGGGGGGAGTCAACGGTCACAAGCCATCTGGTCATATTTACTGGAATGACCGTGTCGTGCCGACACAAAAGAAGATGGGGTTCCAACAAAGCGTTGTTGACCCTGTCCTGTTCGGCAGGGTGGACGAGGAGACGGGGAAGACGGAGGTACTTACATACCACGTTGACGACAACATGCATGCGGCAGCGTCGGAAAGCAGCCGGCGGGAGTACGTGGGTAAGCTGCAGCGGGAGTGGGGAAACGTGAAGGACCTTGGGCCCATTAAGCAATTCTTGTCGCTGGAATTCGAGGCAACGAGGGAGGGGGGTGTATCTGCACTCACTTTGTACCAGCGGGAATACACTGCAACGTTGGCGACCAGGTTAAAGAGGAGTGACGGGAGGCCATGGATGCCAGCCAAGACGCCGTGGCTGCCGGTGGGATCAAAGATGCAACCGGCCATGACGGAGTACTCCCCACAAGAGATAGTGGGGAGCTACATTTACTTGAAGGCAAGTGTGCCTGAGTCGGTCCTGCTGGTCAGTGTCATTGCGGAACACCAATCAAACAGGGAGAAGTTTGATTACTGCGCGGCTGAACAACTGCTGCGGTACTTCCTGTATGTAAAGGATCGTGGTGTGAGGTTTTCGGCGAATGGTAACAGAACCTTGGTGGCGGACTCCGACTCGTCACTTGGGAACGGAAGCCGGATGTACTCGCGGACGGGGGGAGTGGTGTTTTTGGCTGGTGGCCCGATCATGGTGCGGTCTTCGACCCAGAAGCATCTGGCAACTGGAACCCAGGAGAGCGAAACATATGCAGCCTCGGAAGTCTTGCATGACATGGAAGCAATGCGCAATTTGATAAAATCGCTGCCGTGGTCCGACGCCAACCCGTTGAAGAGGGATCTGATGGCAAAGCCAAGACTGAACGTGGACAACCAAGCCACGGTATGTTCAGCACCGAATTCGATCTTTGGAAAGCGGATGCGGCACATCGCGCTGCGCCACTACCATGTAACTGAGGCGATAAGGAAGGGGGAGGTAAGTATGGAATGGGTACCGTCAGCGGACAATCGGGCTGACATACTATCTAAAGTCATTACCAGCCCATCGCGATTCAAAAAGGGAGCAGACATGCTCTCTGGACATACTACTAAGTAGACAGAGTTGACACGTTGCAACTCAGTCAGTGTCAGTCAGACATAGAAAGGAAGCAACTAGGACAAGTCCTTAGCATTTGAACTACCTCTGAAATTAGGGGGAGCATTACAACAAAATATAGTTGTTAGTAATTTCTGACGGCAGTTACTTTAATTATATATATTGATAGGACTGATCTCAATCAATGACACTGACTAATTATGTTAGGACGTAATACGACAATTGCTTTTATCAGCAGGCCATGTGCCTGAGTCTATCGCTTTTTTATTGGCGGCAATCTGTCTACCTAAATAAATTCTTACAATCTGCTCAACCATCAACTACCAAAGTGAACCGGCTCTAACCCGGCCTCTGCCAACTAGACCGTCTGCCGGAGTTTAATATTACATAGAAAGAAGACCTACGGCCCCGAATGGAAGAGTAAGACTCGGAAGGGCGCAGTGGAAGGAGAATGCGATCCCATTTGACAAGGGAAAAAGTTGCAGCCGGCCCATTTCGTGCGGTTCGAAGGGGAGGAAACCGAAAATGAAGTGGAAAAGATGCTAGACACGGAAATCCTGAAATGGGCAGTACGTGAGCGGGCACTGGCGGCTACCTTTACGCGTCCGGTGGCGGAAAAGGAAGCTACCGCTTCGGGAAAGTTTGAAGACGCAAGAGCGCAAGAGATAGCCACCCTGTGGGCGCAAGGATGCTTCAGGAGGCGAAAGAGGGAGTCCGTGCCGGAGCGGGACTTGTGCAGGGGAAGGTACGCAGACGCGACAAAAGAATCGGGCAGCAAAGTGCTCAAGTACAAGAGCCGACTGGTGGCAAAGGGATACTCTATGATACAAGGAGAGCACTACGGGCAAAGAAATTTTCCGACCCCATGCACCATGACTATCCTGGGCTTCTTCATGCTGGTGACTTTCTATGACCTAGTGTTGGGAAAGTTTGATGTGGGCACTGCCTACATAGAGGCGAAAGTAGAGGAGGCGGGAATGCGGCCCACCTATCTGGTCCCACCCTTTGGCTTTGAAGAGGAAGGGTACGTGTGGGAAATCTTAAGGGAGCTGTACGGTCGACCGGATGCCGGAAGAAAATGGTGGATGCAAGTGCTAGTACTACTACTACTACTACTACTACTACTATGACTACTACTAACTACTACTATGACTACTACTACTACTATGACTACTATGACTACTACTACTACTACTACTACTACTACTACTACTACTACTACTACTACTACTACTACTGCTATGACTACTACTACTGCTACTACTACTACTACTACGACTACTACTACGACTTCGATTCATGGTATCGCAAGGTTTTGAACAGCACAAGGCTTTTCCGTGTTTCTTTTTCCGCTGGCGTTCGGGAATGAGTAAGCCTGACATCGGGTTCGTGCATGTAGACGACACCATGATGGGCTTCGGCGACGAGGAGGCTAAGGAGAAGTTCCGAGAAGCGGGTGAAAGCCGCTTTAAGGTATTCAAAAGTGAAACGCCAACGGGAGTGGTGGGGATCGACATCGAGGACGGACGGCATCCGGAGTTGGGGCGAACTGTCAAGTTATTCCAGGAAACCTTTATTAAGGAGGCGAGCGAGCGGCTCAAGACAAAGGACTTAGCGTCTGTGGATTCGCCGTGGCTAATGCCGGGATGCCGCGTGGGAGTCCCGAGTGTGCTGGAAGAATTCTCGCCTTACCATATCTGCGGAATACTCATCTGGGTGAGGGTAACGAGGCATGACACGCCAGGGCCGGTGGCGGAGATGGCGCGCTATACGTCAAAGCCAAAAGAGTTCCCCTTCCAAGAGGCGGAACAAGTGATGAGGTACCTTCAGGGCACCGCGCGGCGAAGAGTGCGTTTCTACCAAAAGGAAAGTACGCGCCTGACATCCTACCCAGACGCAAATTGGAAGGGTGACTGGGGCGATCGCAGGGCACGACTGGCCGTGATTCACTTCATGCTTGGTGGATCGGTAAACCGATGTGTATGAAGCGCACAATTACAGTGGAATTACCGAAGCCGCGTGGGCCGCGTAGCAAGGAAATGAGGGAAAAGCTGCTGGCAAAGCAGCAAGACCTGCAAGCGGAGGCGGTGGGGACGCTACCGCCACCTGAGGAGAAAATGCAGGAGGGACATGTTCGGATGGAAGCGCCTCCGGAGGAGTCCACCTGCGAGGCGGAGATCTACGCGATGGACGCGTGCCTGCATGGACAGGCCCTTGAAAAGATTGCAAACTTTATCAACGGAATCGCCGGGGGCAGAGTAGCCAAAGACATTGCCAAGCAAGGGTGGGGTAAGCCACCGGTGGTGTACTCCGAGGATAACAAGGGGGCAATTGATCTGGCAACCACTAACATCTACCGTCAGAAGTTGGACCACATCGATCTGCGCTACGCCTACGTCAACGCGATGATATTGGCGGGAAAAGCGGTGTTGGAGAAGATTAGTTCACCGGACAACTACGGAGATACCAATACCAAGCGGCAGCGGGGACACAATTACTCCAAGATAGTGGGAAGGATTGCGCAAACTTGAA
Organism: Paulinella micropora; assembly: GCA_019918135.1. NCBI lineage: Eukaryota > Cercozoa > Imbricatea > Euglyphida > Paulinellidae > Paulinella > Paulinella micropora. Next base: position 13,953 of record WBZZ01006655.1, on the reverse strand, counting down.
CATTGGAACGCCCAAGGAATAAGTTAAGGGCAAGTGTGTGTGTGTGTGTGTGCGTGTGTGTGTGTGTGTGGGTATTAATTCCATCAAGGGGGAGCTTGGGAAGTGAGCTAGGTGATGATTAATACAACCGATTAATACGTTAGTTAATATTGTCAGTTAGTAGTTAGTACGGAAAAAGGATGTATTTTCTGGTATGGGTGGCATTGGTGGTACCAATGCCAATATGACCTGTGTGGACACATGAAATTTTAAGACTTAGAGCTCCCGTCTTCTGTTTTGTTTGTTTGGCGGGCTTTTGTCTGTTGGGAGGATAATTCTATTAAAGTTCTTGTGGAGCTGGTCAGCTAGTCAACTGGGGACGCCTTGGAGACGTGAAACAGGCTTCTCATATCATTTATACTGTCCTACTTCTTAAGGTCTGTCGGTTATTCTTGGTCTGGAGGCTACGGAGTCACTACTTTAGGTATTCCTCAGTCTTCATATCTTTAGAAAAGTCATCGGTTATTAAATATCGTACTATTAATATTGTAATAATCTGGACTCGAGTCGCTAATAAAATCGGACTCAACGGGGTATGGAAATTTTCATCAGATTTTCGGAACTTGACTCAAGTTTTCTAAGCAAACACGGGTGTTGTGAACAGTGTCGAGAGAAAAAGCATGGGCGGGGAGTTTTTGATGACGCGCTTCCTAGGTATATATGTTTTTCAACAAACTTCCGTGTCATAAGCTTAGAGATGAGTGGGCCTTGAAGAGTAAGTTAGTATTGCTAGTTTCTTGCTTTTTACTTATGTTTGCGTTCTCCTTCCATTTTATCCCTTCGAAAGGCAAGTGATGAGTCTTAAGGACATGTATGATATGAAGTCGTGAAAAAGAAAGAACGATAAAATGAGAGATAAAAGAAACCTAGCGTAAACTGATGGGAAGAAAGAAGGTATGAAACACAAACAAATAATTATTACTGGTACCTAGTCATAACGGGGTCGGACTAAATAAATAAGCAATAAGAAACAAGAGCACAAGAAGGAAAGTCTAAAGGTCCTCACATGTCCGTACTGAGCATCCATGTCGTCTGGCACCTAGTCATGCGGAGGCTAGTGAGGGTGTAATTGAGCGCCCCGCAAACCTCCTAGCCCTCGCGCGGAACTTGTGTAGGGGGGCCGTCCTCGTCTGCGCGGATCTCCACCATCCTGACCCTTGCCTGTTGCATCCTGCAACCCGAAACTGCCGTTTTTACGATGTGAGCATCCACTTTGGTTATTACGCGGTGCTCGCATTTAACAGTTAGCATGGAGCCAAAACATCCCAAAAGTAAAAGCAACTACAACGATGAAGGTGGCCGAGGAGAACCACACAGTTCGCAGGCTAACTGTTCATTGTTCTGAAGAAATGTGCAGACAGTACATGCCCATTCCTTTGATCCGGTGCCTTTTACGAGACTGACTCCTTCTCCT
>WBZZ01006655.1:5000-7500 GCA_019918135.1 Paulinella micropora | reverse complement strand
CATGACTACATCTCCCAAGAAAATTACATCGTCTTCCCCAGGCAAGGCTTGCTCCTTTGCCTTTTCATCCAGCTTTGGAGAATGTAAATATATCTTCAGAAGATACTGTCCGACTTGAAGAGGAGTGCCCATCTCGACCTAGTGAATCAAGCATATTGCATGCATGTTTAGGCGCGGCATAGACTGTTCGATTTTTTGTCAGTTGAATAAACTGGCTTGATGAGCAAGCGGCTTACGTGCACTTCTTTGAGATCTCGCAAATTATAACGATCCAAAGTTTTCTCGCCGTCCTTGAGTTCAGGTCCTCCACGACTCTTTCGGAGCTTGAACGAGTCCTGCTCGAGCTTCAGCTTTTCAGCAATACCTTTCCGTAAACTTTGCAAAGGCTCGCGCTCGTCGATGGTGATAATATGCGTTTGGGTCTCATCATCTGGAACATTGAATGCAATCTGCACCGTCATCCCGTTTGACACCATATCAAAAATGCCGATGGGACATACCATTATCAGATGAGCATCGTCCTCAAGCTTCTTCACTAAAATTGAGGTGCCGACTAGAAAGAGCACAGATTCAATCACTAGGTCTTAACCAAACCCCCCCCCCCCCCCAAAAAAAAAAAGGGGGGGGGGGACGTATGAGAGTGCAAGATGGCGGTTGCGTGCTAGCATTCTTTTTTCATCGTCTCATCAGCTCATGCAGTCTTGAACTGATTCGCGTTTAGGCATACCGCCGTGCAGAGGATCAACCACTTCACCGTAGACAGTTTCGTTCTCCTTCAGACCGATGCCTTTGAAGACAAGAAAACTAAAAAAGTCCATCAAAATGCAACAGATAAGCACGGCTAAGGGCAACTTAGTGATAGCCATTACTTGTTTGCCTGCAGTATTTGGATGTCGCCAGCTAAACTGCTCTGCTTGTTCTGGCTGTACAAACGTGTATGGGACGACTCCCATCCTTGAGTCGCTGCGACAAGCTCCCGCAGCTCTTGCAACTTAGCTGTTTCAGGCACCTGTAAAACATATATTCAGAAATCAACAAGTTGTGCTAAACAACAGACTTTTAGCAGGACAGGCTCCTTCAAGGTTGGGGTGGCGGCGGTCTCGTCCAGCGTAACAAGCTGCAGAGGCAGAGTAGGCGGAGAGAAAACAGCCCATGCTTCTCCTGGCTGGCGGGTCTCGATACAAATGGCCTGCCAGGGCACCAAGTCCAAGGCCTCAATCTGCAAGGGCTCAGCAGAGCTCGTGTCCCTTTCAGCAAGTGGCTTGAGTGCACGCCATTTATCCTACAACAAAATAAGCGATTATCATACAAATGATGGACTGCTTCGGACCTCATCGAATTCGCGCAGCCTTGTATTCTCCAGAGATGCTCCAACTTTGTCGGTACCGAGCGCATGGAACGCCTTCACTACAAGGTCGTGCACTGTGTCTGTTTTTTTAATTTTCAACTTTATAACTAAATCACTCGATGATGCAGTGGATGAAGAAGGAGAAGAAGACGACGAGACAGAGGACGCAGTATCCGTAGCAGAAACAAAATGGAACAATCTGCCAACAATATGAACTGATACTTGTAAGGTTACGAGGCTTAGCAAGAATGACCTGAAAGTTTGCAGAGTTTGTTCATGCTTCCAACGAATCAACTCTTCGTCGAACTGCTTCTTTTCTTCCTCCATTTCCTGCAAGAGTTCAGGAGGGATCTTGCTTCTGCTGACCGTCTGCACGTTTCGTGGAGCATCGACGCGTCGGTACAGTAACATGTAGGCATTGTGTTGAGGCCCACTTCCCTGCATAGCCTCGTCTGGGTCATACAACAACCAAAGGTTTCAACGAGCTACCGTACTAAATGCCCATGAGCTTTCCAGTGGGACTGTGAAATATTATGTATATCTCTACACGTCCCGCTGTCACACTGAGCAAAAAAAAAAAAAAAAAAAAAAAAAAAAAAAAAAAAAAAAAAAAAAAAAAAAAAAAAAAAAAAAAAAAAGAGTGGTCCGGGAAAATCCTCCAAATAAGTGTAAGCATATCATACGTGTATATATATATATATATTTGTATACATATATATATTATATAAAATTATGAACATGTATACGTATGTGCATATACAACTGTATTCAGTTTATGTATTTGTACATGTATTTTGGGTATGTCCATGTATGTTATAAATTTTATGTGCATAAATGTGAAATGTAAAAGTACTTAATATGTTCAGGTTAAATATATGCGCACAATTCTGGCTGCGCTTCGCCCACACATTTGTATCTCAAACTTCTATATCTATTAGTATGCGCCTGAGCATGGCATGGACTTGTATGAGGAAACAGACCGATTGCTCCACAAAGGGGTTTGAGGAGGACGGACCTTGCTGGGCCAGCTGGGAAGACACCGCATGCACTCCAGAGAGCAAAGAGGGCGGCGAGGCTTCGGCCACAGTCAAAGCCGATGGCAATGCTGGCGCACCAGCTGTTGTTGACGCAAACGGAGTGGGCGGCGCAGGC
>WBZZ01006654.1:67500-112500 GCA_019918135.1 Paulinella micropora | reverse complement strand
CATTTTTCCCAACGATAACAGATACTATGATAACTGTACTAACGATATGAACACTGTGGAAGGATACCGCTAAAGTAGCCTGGACTCCGTAGATTTCAGATCAAGTATAACATGTGACAGACTAACAGACCGGAACGGAAAGTATTGCCATTATATACCGGGTGGGCAGGCACAATCCCTTCTCCCCCCTGAGCGCGCTCAGTGGCACCCTTGTGCGCGCGAGAAGTCGAACTTATACCTCCACCGACCGACCTCGTGATAGAATGCAAATACGAACTTGTGCCTGAGTGACGGCCCCGTCGCCGCCGTACTCGTATTCAATTAAACAAAATTTCACGGTTGTGCCATTCGCCAACACTTGTAGTACACTAGTGACGCGATAAGATTTTGATTAACTTCAAGTCAAGTTGGGCCATTCGCCAACACTTATATACACCACAGTGGCACCCGTTACACTAGATTCCACGCACTCGTGAATCGTAGGCTTTAAGTGTGGAATGATTTCGAATAATACCGATTCCCGCACTGAGCCTGAACAAAGCTGTAGCTCATTACTCATACGCCATATTACTCGTAATCACCCCGCACTTCCCCATCCCCGAATGACATCGTTACCCATGATCATTACCATATATGATGGACCGAATAACATATCTGAGCGGCCGCTTCCTCGACTTCCCCCCAAAAACTTGCCCCTAGTCATTCATCGTCCCCCCGACCTAGTGTCGGTGTATACTATCCCGATCTATTCTAACCCAAACGAAAAGCAATCCTTGCAACAACGCCCGCCTTGTGCGCTGCAGCTCCGCTCAGATTACGTCCCGCCATATCCCCTTCACTCGGACTCGAAACTCCTCTGATTCCGTCAATCCGAAGCTCGTCGACCCGCGCCGACTTGAAGTTGAGCCGCCGCATCGAAGTTGCTGTGTTCCTCGTGTTCCATCCCAATCCTTCCGTCAGGCATGATGGCCCTTACCTCGTCCCCGTCTTCCCGAAGCACAATCGATGCCGACCGCCCCCGTGTCGAACTGAACCCGTCCATCCAAAGACGCGCCCTTAGTTGTATTTCTGGCTTTTAATAGCCCCCTGATGCCTGTAGTCCCGGTCGCCCAGCCCAGAGGTAACGTAGGCAAGGAAAGGCTCCCCGGACCTTTGCTACCCCCGCCGCGGCCCCCCAAGTTCTGAAACGCCGTGCTTGAAACGAACCTGAGAGCCGATAACACGCATGGTATATTCCCCCCCTATCTATCTTTCCAATCATCCCTTCTCCCCCCAAATGATCAAAGTCTCTCTTTGAATCCCCCCGCAATCCCCATCATGCCGCTTCTGTGAGTCTATCAATGCCCCGCATGTCTGTAATATATAAAGCCCCTAGGGTTGAAACCCTATTTATATATATGCCCCTTCCCCGACCCTCTTTGTTGCCCCGATATCAGAATCTGTCTGCGTTGCCGCTCCCCATCATCGTCGTCCTCATCATCTTTCTTCTCATCTTTCTCATCTTTCTCGTCACTGTTCCTCGCCCCCTCCCCTCTCCCTAAACTAACCATCCCCCTTCTCTATGCTATCCCTCCTATTGACTATCCCTATTTGCTATCCCCTGTGGTAAAAGTGATCCATGCTGCCGGTTGAAACTATGTTCACAGGCACTCTAGGGTCGTACAACATCTCTTTCTTTACGATTACGGGTTTTCCAGTCCCATCTACACGAGTTAATCTCGCTTCTCCCTTCTGGCTTACTACACTTTCTCCGTTTCCAGTGATCAGACTAACTGGGGCAATATCAGAGAGGTTGTCGTTGTGCAAGCTATGTCTCGTGATGATCCACTGTCCTGCACCATCATCCTCTCTTTCTTGCTTTTTCCCTTACCGTCTGCTACCATCAGGTTGTGCTCGATAACTTTCGTCTTCTCCTTTTCTTTCTCTTTCTCTTTCTCTATCTGCTCTCTTTCCTCTTTTTCCTTTGCCTCGTTCTCCGCTCTCTCTTCGTTGTATCGCTCCTCGTACATCCAGTCGTACTCCTCCCTCGCTTCTCTATAATCCCTGTATGGAATTGGAAGAGCTCTCTCTATCCTGATCTCATCAGAACACCTAGAGTCCTCTGTGTTTCCGGGGTCCTCATCTTCGTCTTCTTCTGACGCTCCTTCTATTTCTCTTCTCTTTGCATCAAATGCTGCTTTCTTCCTAGCTGCTATCTTTGGTGTAACGAACAAGAATGCGTCTTCTGAGTGTACTCTGCGTAAATACGCACTCAAAGATCCCTCTACCACTACCTCGTTGTGAATCTGGGCTAAGTGAGGCATAGACTCGACTAATTGCTCTGCAAAAGCGTTTTTGTGGTTGCTAGGTCTATAATACCATAATCCATTACGGATAGCATTTCGATTCCGTGTAGAACTCACTGTACTTGCCGTTCGGCTCGTAAAATAACCCATCTTTCACAGTTAGGTCTTTCAATCCATTCGACATCACAAAGAGCAAACGCTGCAATTCCGTCTTATGGGGTCTGGGGTGTCCTTCACTAATTCTCATCTGACAATCCCAAATCGCTCTTTCTTTCTTCATCGACTCTTCTGATGACTACTATAGGTACCACTATAACACAGTTATCTTTTATATAAAATAAGGCTATTTTCATATAAATTCGTCTTACTATTAATTTCAATAAAAATATACATAATTTCATCCAAATTCAATACAAGCATTCTTAATCAATAAATAGTCCATATTTGAATTTCTCTCAAACTCTAAAAAAAAAGATAACTCATCTATCTTTTGCCAAATCAACACGAAGAGACATCAAAACCCGTCTCTTAGTTTTTACTGCTGTGCTAGACTTAGTTATCTTTTTTTGAAAAAATGAAAGTCCTCTCCTGTTGCGAGTTTGATTAATTATTTTTTTTCATAAAATTTTTTTACCACTCTATATAGACCAATGACCACCCTCACCAGATTATGTGAGAAGTTTGAGAAACTCTCTATTGAAAATAAAAAAGAAACATTTTCTATTACCGATGTTAAGAAGATAATTACTGACGAAATCCAAATGATTGAAAATGCGCGGGCAGGCAAGCCAAGGGATATTTTTCCATTTGGTAAATATAAAGGTAAGAAAATTCAAGATGTTGCTACTATTGATAAACCATACCTTGAATGGGTTATGAAACAGCCGTGGTTTGAAAAATTTACAGACATTAAAAGTGAAGTAAAAAAATATTTATAATAAAATAAAATTAAATCTTTATATATAAGATGGCCGACCTGAGCACCAAACAGGACTACTTGAACGAAATTGAAAAATGGAACCTTGATGGCTCTATTAAAAAGCCAACAATTAAATGGACTAAACCCGACATTGTTTCTTTCTATGAACAATACAAGCCGAGGGACGACAACGTGAAAGTCGTTATTCCGTTGGAGGCTACATTATCAAAAATGATGGAGGAAGAGAGCACACCGTTTACGGCAACTGATTTGAAAGAGACTGGAATTACCGAAATCAAGGCTAATGTAGGAGAAGAGATAGCGACTGCTACATCCGTAGGTAATAAAGAGACTGCTATAGAATGTACAGAAGAAGGTTGTATATTAAGGAAAGCAAGCGATGTTATTCGTGTTGTAAAAGAAAGATACCAAAAAAATAAAATATCAAATCACTCACACATTTATTTTTGCTACATCAATGATCCTCTATAAAGTTAGCAATAACATTAATATTACCATTTCCACCTGCCGACACAGCCTTTTGTGTGAATGTCAAAACATCGTTCGGTGTTAATTGAATATCGTAGGTTCTTAGATTAATTTGTTGAGTTGAGGCAGCATTAACATAAATCTTAAAAATTGTTGTTCCGTTTGCGATAGCGGTTGCTTTTGTGTCTGTATCTACAATTGAAGTTTTGGCATCAACATCAGCAAAACCCGCCCCTGTCAGTGTTCCGTTCAATACCATTCTGACGACATTAGACTTACTATCTTCATTAGTAATACTTATCAACGAAGGAAAGACATTTGAATTGTTGGTTAGGCTATTATTGAATAGTGCTTTATTCCTGATACTTAAAATGGGGCTTTCAGTTATATTACCTGCTTTACTACCTTCCACCGTATTTGTAATACTTGTATTAATAGTGTTGGTGCCTTCAACAAACAAACTACAACTGGCTGTCTTCAGTCTTTGTATTCCAACTCCAACATTATTATTAATAATTCGTGCTGAAAATGGTAATGTAGTATTTCGCAGACTGACACCTGTGTTGGCATTCGCATACTTAATCGTATGGACTAACTGAAATTCACCTGTCTTCGAATTTTCAATAGAAACCTTAATAGCACCAAAGCCTAAGTATTGAAATTGAATTTGAAATACATTTCCCTTTGTCCAGTCTAATACAGGCATATCTCCTGTTCCGTCGCACGGATCATCCCAGTACGCTTGATAAAATGCTTTTGGGATTCCCGCTATACAATGTAGAATAATCATTCCTTCATCTCTAGTTTTGTAAAAGTAGAAACCATTAGATAAATCGTTATCTCCGATACCTATCCACGAATAATAATCTTCGGTTTCGTCTGTTGTCCATAAAGCAGTGAAGCGGGCTACAACACCCATACCAGTGCGATATTTTATTTTTCTTTTGGTTACAATACTAGCATCAGCGGTAGCATTAGCAGTCGTTTTTAATTCCGCCATATTATTCAGAAATGAAACACTCGCATTTGTCTGAGTTAATGTCCATATTCGTGTATTAATGGTATATGGAAAGATTTCCTGTAATACAGGTGTTAAGGAACTGGTTAGGGTTTCACCAAAAGCGGTCTTCATATGATTAGTTTCAATGTGCCCGTCATATCCAACTTTGACATTTACAAATTTGCTGTCAGGATTTTGTGCGATTAAATTTCTCTGGTGAGACATTATATATTAATAAAAAAAATATTTTTTATTTTCTTTTTAGTTTTTACGAAGTTGATAAATATCATCTACGACATAAGGATTTCAATTCCCTTAACAACAATAGTCCTCTGAAGAATAGCATACGTATAATAATTCAATTGCTTTACCCCTTCCGCACTCCATTCATACCGCCGTTCCGTATCCAATGATAGCCCAGCCACTTCATAACCATCTTCTTCTCTCTTGTCATAAAGCGGGCGGTTGTGATCCCAGAAATCAACGTGGAACCAGGTATATTTATACACATTAGAGTTCAAAATAGCGGAGCCCTTAAGTTTTTCCTTCAAAAGCATATAGTCTTCATCATTAGCACATTTGATATCAAACTGCTGAATTCTATTACTATCCAAAGTAGTGTAATAAGAAGTAATCTTATCTTGCGCTCGGTTATCACAATCAAATGCGGTGTTTGAAGTTTCGGTATTATTGAATGCGCTAGTGTAAATTCGGCAAATTCTCTCACCCTGCGAGCGGTTCATCTTCAAAACAAATGACTGAGAACCTGTTGCGAGATTGGTTTCCAAGAGATAGGGTATTCAGTCTTGAACGAAAAGCCTTCACCCGCAATCTTTTGTTGAACACCCAAAATAACATTCGGGTCGGTTTCAACGGCAAGAAAGAGGTTAAGGTTGGTAATATTTGCAGCCCGTGCGGCCATCGTTGCTCCCGCCGCAACACTAAGGGCATCAGTTCCATAAAACAATGTTTTGTTTGTTCCCTCCCACACAATCCTCAAATCAAGAATTTCATTAAAACCAATAGTCTTATCAATTTCAAAAATAGTTCCAAAAAGCATACCAAGAGGAATAGACACATTGATAACGGGGCCAGCACCATTATCGGTTCCTCCTTCAAAATACTTCGCCTCCTCATAAGCAACATTTACAACAGATGCAGCACCAGTTCCGTTAGCGATGAGCAAATCATTATTACGACGAGCATTGACGGATGGTGGGAAATTGCTCCTGCGATAGCATTACCATATAAATTAAGCACGGCTCGCAAATCAGCCTGAACTCCAAAATTTGCTACGGTAGCAGCACTTGCCTGTTGTCCAGCATACACGTTAGCATTAAAGGCGGTTGTAGCACGATTATCAACATTACACTTTTGAAGCATTGACCCATAACCAGAGCCCGCCCCGTGGTTATCCAAAGCCATAAATCTATCATACGAAATCTCAGGCTTCCAAATCATCTTAGTGTAATTTCCCACATGTTGAAGATTACACAAATACTGACCGCTTCGGCTTCGCAGTTCAATCGTCTTAATCATTGGCAGGCAGTCCATTGGAATTCTGTTGTATCTTCCACCACCATTAGGTGTCTCTGGTGTGTAGGTAAATCGCAACACAGACCTCGCAAGGTTCAAAGGACGAGTTGGAATTTCAAAAGTTGATTCAATTCCTCCAACGGTGGTAATTGGCACAGTCGCAAGACTTTCGCGGGCAGTAAGTTTGTTAAGCGAATACTTACCGCGGATAAGTTCGCTCTGGCTGTGTGTAAGTTCCTTCGTATTGAACGGGCATTTTTCTTTTGTTTTGAAGTAGTGTAAGTTGATTAATACACGAAATATATTTATAGAAAAAATAAATAATTAAAATAAATTGATATTTTATTCTGACTTCGTCATCATAAAACATCGTAAAAAATAATTAATGGTTGTCGATGTTTGAGAATAAGCGAGAGTGCGTAGCACGAAGCGCAATTCTCAAATATCATCTGGATTTCAACAAATTGAAGAATGAATTAAATAAACTAAAATAATTAGTTTCACGATAAACCAACAATGTCATAACTATACCTAAACCATTAAGATTAATCGCTTGGTCGTTTTCGTCTGTCAAGTAAAATCTAAATACATTGTTTGAACTTGCGGACAATGTTTTCCCGTATTCACTACCTGAGCCGTCATAGATGACAGAACCAAAAGGAATTTCGTTGGCAGTGTATATTTCTTGTAGCACATGATTATCTCCTTCCCCAACTAAATCCGATTGAAGATACAAAGTCTTTTCACCAGTTAGAATAATTACATTTGGAGATTTAATAAAATCATTAGCAAAGAAATATGTTGAATTTCTATCAAAACCCATAACCTCATGAATACGTGTATCACCATCAAATATAAACCGCGGTTGAATACCTCCGTTTGACACACTGAATGTTAATTTGCCATCCTCCGCTTCTGTGTTTGTATTGTTGCTTGAGACAACATAAGTATAGTCATTCGGGCTGTCTGCCGTCAGTATCTCAGATAGTTTATTTTTTAAGTTGTTCATTGTGTAGTTTCCTTCAGGTATCGTAATTAAAGCCTCATACCCGTCTTCGGATAATGTAAAAGTATTATATGGTGAAGCCACAGAGTAATACGATTTCGGAACATAGATATGAAGAATTTTACAATGTGTGGGATTGTCTAGTCCCTTCATATTGATTTCGTGTGTAAAGTCGCTGTCTGTTCCCGTTATTCTATTTTTACTATTTATGTAATAGATACCCGAACTTCTTCCTCCCTTATAGTCCATTGTATATTATTCAAACAATTTTTGGACATCTCCAAAATTATATAAACTATTAATGTAATTTATATGATTGTTTGATTTGAAGTGTGTTTCTTTTACAGAAGTTATATCCGATACATTTCCTCCACATTCACACTCAAATCTCTTTTGAAGTCTATATTCTCTATTTTTTCTTAAAAGGTTTTCTTTATTATTTTCATAATACTTTTTCCAATTGTTTGACCTGTGGTTTTTATTGTCTTTTCTATATTGAATTAAATATTCTTTTTTCTCATCAGTCCAATCTTTCCTAGTTCTTCCTGCGATACATCTATTCACACATTTCATATTTCTTATGTATTCTCCTTCTCGCTTTTCCAATTCTATTTTGCTTTCACACTGACATAATTCTATTAATTCAATATAGGCGTCATCATATTCCAACATTTTAAATGAAGTTGAATAATTCTTCTTATTTTTTTGATATTGTTTCATATCATACCTATGTTTAGCAATTCTTTGTGCTAATGTTTGAGTTGTTAAACCAATATAAATTTCATTTGTTTGGTGAGACCTGATAGCATAAATTTTTCCTTTTTTGTAGTCTGGCATATTCTTTTATATTCTTTTATATTCTTTTATTTAATACATAATTCAGATATATGTATCAAACCATACCCGTTCTGGGCTTTTAATTTTTCCGCTTCTTCTTCTTTTAAGTCTGTGCGAATTTAAACCTTACACCTTTTGAACGAAGGAGAAGAAACCGCATAGCAAACCAACCACAAGTTGAGGAAGTATCACTCTGCTCTTTTACTTGATTGACCTTCATCAATAAATAACTATCTGGGTGGCTTTTATCTATTAGTTGTTTCATTTGTTGTTGAAAGTCTTCAGTCGGTTGATATTCAGCCAAAGGGTCATACACTTCAACACTCCTGTCTTTATCCAGACTTACCCATATTGCAATCCAATGAGACCCCGCTTGTTTGTGATTGTCCAAATTCATAATAAATCCGTATCGCTTTCTGCTTCCGGGCTTCAACTTGTAGATTTCATCACTGGCTATTGCTCCGAGATACCATCCATATTTTTTCATTATGTTGTCTATTTCATAAGTCATTAGTCCCCGCCCCTCTCCAGTTTGTTCGTCTGGCGGTGGCTCTTGTTTTGATGGGACAAGCCCCTCCAAATCGCTTCGCTCATCTTGCTGTGGCTCCTCTGGCTGTGGTTGCTGTGGCGTCTCCGCGACGCTCGGGGGTATTGTCGTCTCCTCTGGTTGCTGTTCATTTCTATATTTATTTATAAGGGCATTAACATAATCTTTTTTTCTCATTGAATGTGTCCATTCTTTTCGTGATAAATACTTTTTAATGTTTTTTACGGAAAACACTTTATTAATTAAATCTTCTAATCCAGTTCCCGTTTGTAATCCCAAATATTCTGCGAGTTTCTTTTTTACTTCAACCTTATTTTGTCCAACATCTATTTTATGTTCTAAAATTTTGTCTATTATCCATGATGCTCTTTGGTTCCAACCTTTAACATCGTGGCCTTCATTTTTAAGTTTATCCCTTAATGCTTCACCAAGAATTTTAATAGTAAGTTTTTTCTCAACATTACTATTTGACAATCCATTCTTCAACATTAATCTGTATTTAGCCTCCTCTAGTTTGTTTCCTATATTTTTATTTAATGCTTCTTGTGCTCCTAGCATTTTTTTCATATCATCTATTGTTATTTGTTGCTTTTGAAAATCTTTTATTCTTTCTGCTATACTTTGTATTTTACTAGGTTCCCAATTATCTATATCTGCTTGAGTAAAAACTCCCGAATTTATTATTAATTTTTTATAGTCTTCAAATTCTTTATTTGGCTTAACTTTTACCTCTGGCTGTGCCTGTTGTTCTTGTGGTTGTCCCTGCTGTGCAGGCATAATATATTGTTGTTGTGGTGGCATAATGGCTAATCTTTGGTTCCTTTGCTGTTCGTATTGTAAATCCTCTATGAGTTTTTGCTCCCTTCTTAGTTCTCTGTCTTTTTGTTCTTGTCGTTCCTTGATATCTTCCATGTCTTTTCGGTGTTGCCTCTTCTTTTCTTCTTCAGCATCAACTCGTGCTTTTTTCTCTTTTTGGTCAATCTCATCAATCTTATCGTATTTCTCTTTTCTGAGTTTGTCTAAGTGGTCATTAATGGCGGTTCTAGTATTTTGTTCAATCTCCGACAAACTCTGGACTTTTCTTAAGTCTTCTTTTCGCTTAGGTGTCCGCTTTGATTTTGGTCTTCTTAAGTATTTCATAAAAAGTTTAGCAATTTGAAGTGTGCTCATATCATTTGTCTTTTTACCGAAATTAAGATAATATTTTTTACCCTTCTGGATAATATACGGCTTCCCGCTTTTATTCCTATAAACCCGCGGCGGACGGACTTTTGCCCTTTTCACATTTTTAGTCTTAGCGACCATTCTATAGATAGTTTAGAATTGCGTTTTACTGCCCGAAGGGCGTAATCACTTTACGAGATGGTCGTGCTATCGCACTCTCACTATGGATTCAACTTGTTGAATCTATATTCTAAACCATCGTTTTTTTATTTTAGGAAAAAATAATGGTCATCAATGTTTTGTGATGACGAAGTCAGAACAAAATATCAAAAATATCATTTAAAATTTAAGGGCACCGCGTCCTCTCTGCTTACCATACCCCAGTCTTGATGCTACAGCGCCAACACTTCCAGCGTAAGGAACCCCGACACTACTTAATGCTCCCGCAGTCCTAGAGATTAACTTATTACCGCGAAGAAATTTATCAACGGCCCTTGCGGTTTTGCCAACTTTTTGCCAGTTGATTTTACCACCTGCTTGTCCCTTGCCTCCTTGCTTCTTCTTGCGACCAGTCTTCTTTTTGCCTCCAGCCATGTTTGTGCTTGAGTTAATAGTTCGTTTGCCGATTGTTGGAATGACTTCAACACGAGTTGTTTTAACTACCATAAAAGATAGTGAAATATATAATACAGAAAAAATAATTATTTAAGATATTTTATTCTGACTTCGTCATCATAAAACATCGTTTTTTTTTGCTTTAATGGTTTCGATGTTTGACAATAAACGAGAGTGCGAATAGCACGAAGTGAAATTGTCAAATATCATTTAAATCTTTGTGAAATTTTTTTCTTAACTCATCATCAACACTTGAAACATAAAGAAAATTAAATCTCTCCTTTGTTGCTTCGTGATACTTTTGAAGAAAGTAATCAAAGTCAAAAGATAAGTCTAAGTGTTTATACACGAGTTCCATTTTGTCCTGAGATTGCCCCGGAAAGATTAATAGATAATCTAACTGCTTAATGGCTTCTGGCCGTAGGTCGTTCAGATACTGGCTTGACATAATAACCTTACTTTTATAGTGTCTGTTCTTTTTTAACAAATCACTTACGGACTTGTCTCTTAATCCACTTCCTAAATCGTCCAAAACAAAAACAACCTCTGGAGAAATATACTTGCTGGGTCGTTCTTTTTGTTCTGTAGTTTTCTTTTTTTCTTCTTTTCCAAAGTATAAAAATTGTGGCTTCTCTATTTCTTCTTTGTCTTGTTTTACTTCTCCTTCGTGTTGCTCGTCATGTCTGTTCAGTTTGTCTAACTCATAATCAATGACATTTACACCATCTGATTTAAGAAAGGTATATATTGCCATCGGGTTGCCTCTGTTCTTAAAGTGCTTTACCATTGCTTTATAAATGTAATCCTTGTGTATCGTTGAAGCAATAATGACAATGCGGGTTTTTCTGTCTGTAGTCCGTTTCAGTATTTCAAAGAGTGCTGTCGTCTTACCGCTCTTCTTACGGGCTAGTAGAAATATGTTAGCATACGGCTCATTGAATAATTTATAACCTTTCGCCTGTTTATTACCTTCACCCTCTTGTTTTACGGGCTTCACCTTGACATTATTGATTTTTTGCATCGTGCATATTCTAAGCAAGAAATTCCAAACACACAACAATTCTTCCCGCTAAATTTCCTGTGTCAATATTTCCGCTGTCAGTTTCAAGGACTTTAAATGTATATTGACCATCCGACCATCCGACAACACCCAAATTATAACCGAGGTTTGAAATGTTTGCTGTGGTGCTGTCCGCAAATGTTCCAATAATTCCAATTCTATCCATGTAAAGAATTCTGGTTTTGGTTTCGGTCTGGTCGTTCATATAGTGGATAAATTTTACATTCATTTTGGTGGGTGTGAATGACATTAGAATATTCTTATTAAATGTTTTGCTTCCTCCAGCAAAATCATTGCTCAGAAAAATAATCCGCTGATATTTATATTCAGTAGCCATGATTATATTAATGATGATAAACTTTTTATTAATTAATACTTCTGCTCGGACTGCCTGCGACTTTTACTCGCGGGTCAGTGAGAAAAAAAATGAGAGTTGTGCTTATTGTATTCAGAAAGGAATAGAAACAAAATTTAAATGTGTGTATAAGCCTATGAGTGATTGGTGTGTTAGTTTTGATGAAGCCATTCCTTTAATTTGCTCAAATGATGCTATGTGGTATAAAACTCAAGTATATGAATGTTTATTTCTTTGAGCTAGAAGGTGATGGAAGGCAAATGCCGATAAGCAATGTTAGGATTCCGACATAAGTATTAGCAACCTCGCACGGCAAGTTCTTTTCAGATAGCCTCACGATACAAAGGGCTATAATGGCAATAACGATACCCATTTGAAATAAGTATTTAATAATTCGGCTGTCTGTCGGTCTGTTTTTTATACAACAACAATTCCAGTTATCTTCCAATTCGTGCTCTACTTTTTTTTCCTCATTCTTCAATGAAATGTCTAAAACTCTATTTTTCAACTCTGGTGTTAGTTCGCCGTCTATTTCAATGACTGGCGGTGGGGGGTGTAATCTAGGAGGCATTAGTAGAAAATACGACTGCTCGGATTTCGGCTAGTTGGTTTGCTTGGTCTTGTAGTATATTCATAAGATTTTTATTTTCTTTTTCTAAATTAACTACCTTTTCTGATAATTGTTGAACCGCTTTAATTAACGGGGCAATAAACTCTGAATAACCTATACCATAACCGACATCACCACTATCAATACATTTAACATCTTCTGGATTAACACTCACACCTTTCAATTCACATTCCTTTCTTTGCTTTGGACACGGAACCATAATTGTTTCTTTTATAAAACCACCAAAATCAAGTATATGCATTTCTGTTAGTATTTCTTCTAATTCCTGTGCTATTAAGCCAGTCCTACATTTCTTTTTGTCATCAATCATACGATAGCAAACTGGATTTAACTTATTAATAAAATCTAAGCCTAGACATTCCTTTATATCTTCTTTTTCTCTCCTATCTGAATATTGAATTGGATTAGACAATACCCATAATTGCCCATCGCTCGCTCTTAATGACATTAAAGCAGTATTTGAATTATTCTCTCATATGAACCCACTCGTTGAAGAACCATTCACTCTAAATCTAATAGCATAAGAAGTTAATCCTCCGCCTCCTCCTGCTGGCGCTGTTCCTCCACTTAATGATTTATTATTCCCAGACTGAGACATATAAATCCCCCAGTTTGAATCAGTAGCATCCCATACAAATATTCCTCTCGCATTCGTCCCGTCTGTTTGTCCTTGAATTGCTATTTTTGCCCCATTAGTTGATGCTAATGCCGATGATAGCACCCCAGAATATGTAATTCCCGCATTTGCCGTAATCAATCCTTTTGTCCATAAAGTCCCGTTTAATCCATTCAATGACATTAATAGTTGTTCCCCCGAATTCTCCCATACAAATCCCATCGTAGAATCATTAGCAACCCTAAACCGAAAACTATACGAACTAAAATCATTTCCAGAAACCGCCAAACCATTTGCCAAACTTCTAGTGTTTCCACCTCCGCCAGATGCTGCATAAATCCCCCAACTCGTATTAGTCGTATCCCATAGAAATATTCCTTTTGCATTTGTTCCGTCTGTTATTCCCTGAACTCCTATTTTCGCTCCACTGGCATTCGTTGCTGATGTTAGTGTGCCAGTATATGTAATCCCCGCATTTGCCGTTATCAATCCGCTCGCCGTTAGTGTCGTCGTTGATATACCCGCGGTTGAAGTAATTGTAGTTCCCGTCATTGTTCCGCCATTTGTTATATTGTTTGAGTTCATATCTAAGGCACCATAAAACCGCATACCGCCAGCATTGTTAAAACGGACAATGTCAGACGAAGCACTTTTATTATCCAAAATTTTTGAAATATAAAGTCCCGCCCCTTTTACATCAGATGCTACATTCGTAAATACATAACCTCTTTGGTTCGCGGTTCCGCTTGTAGCAGTATTAGAGTAAATAAGAAATACTGATAATCTCCTGATGTCTGTGAAAAGAATATATCACCTCCATTTTGGTTTAATATCCTCGCCCCATTATATGTAATATTTCCGCCATTAGTGATAGTTTGATTATTAAAATCGGCATTGTTCGTTAAAGTTAGATATTTTATCGTAGTGCTCGCACCATTAAATGTTTTACTTCCTGTTATGGTTTGGTCTGTTGATAGTTTTACATTTTGCCCGTCCAATGTGTCCGCATACCCTTTTGTCGCTCCGTCCGTTGCTAATGTCGGAGTTCCAAGGTTGGCTATTTTGCTACTATTACAATCTAGCCCCGAAGCATTTACCCAACCGACAATCGTCCCGTCAATAATAAAACTTATTTTTTTCGCAGAAATTTCAAAGTTGTAATATGTTGCAGTTTTCATATCCAAACTAGCAATTGACCCGATATTACTGGTAGAATTGAAAACGATAAATGTGCCCTTTGTTGTTGAATTGATTGAATTTCCTGTTATTTCAACACCACTGCTATATGTCTTAATTCCTGCTATGGTTTGGTTTCCTGTTAGTTTCACATTTTGCCCGTCTAATGTATCCACATAACTTTTGTTTGCTCCGTCCGTTGTTGCTGATGGTGTGGCTAAGTTTGTTATTTTGTTGTTATTCAAATATAGTGTAGTGCCAGTTGCGGTTATAATTAAATTATTACCCGAATATAACTCAACATACGAACCAGTTATTTGTATCGGATACCAAGTCGCTGTTGCTGTTTTTTGTGCGGCAATCATTCCTATTTTGTATCAAAGGCTATGCCGATGCCGTCAAAAGTTGTAGGGTTGGACGAACCACTTACTTCCAAAGTTGATGTAAATTTTTTATTCCCTGCTATGGTTTGGTCTCCTGTTAGTTTAACGACAGAAGTGTCAAGAACGGAAACATCCACGCCATCAACAAGATTAACATTTGTTATGCTTTGGCTTTTCATATCAATACCCGCACTAGCATTTATTATACTGCTAAATGTCTTAATACCCGCTATGTTTTGGTCTCCTGTTAGTTTAACCACAGAAGTATCAAGGGCAGAAACATCAATACCATCAACATTACCAACATTTGTAATAGCAAAACCACCCATATTTAAACTACCCGTCATAGCCACTGTGCCGTCCTTTGCCAGTTTCGTATCAGTGTAAGCCTTCGTTGAAGCATCACCATCATAGAATGGGGCTGGAAGTCCGCTAATTGCTGTTGTGCCACTAAAATTTAAAACATTGCCAGTCAGTGTTATTCCACTCCCCGTTGTAGAAGCAAGAAGTATGGAAGAACCAACAATGCTTAGTGGATATCCCGTTGCTCCACCTACCTCCGACGAATAAATAGAACCCATATTATTGTTGTAATTGAAGAATAACTTACCCGTGTTTAATGGATTTGAATCTTTTACACCCAAATAAGTAGTAAATATTTTGTTTCCTGTTATAGTCTGGTCTCCCGTTAGTTTAACCACCGAAGTATCAAGAGCGGAAACATCAATACCATCAACATTACCAACATTTACTACATTAAAACCCCCCATATTTAAATCTCCAAACATCATAGCGAGACCATCCAATCTAAGAAAAGGTGAAGCAACATTTCTCCATTGTCCTGTGCTATAAATGAGTAGTTGGTTATTGGCGGGTGTGCCTGTAATTAAAACATCGCTGTGTGTATTAATTGAACCATCCGCGGACACTTTATCATTATTGTCTTCGTGCTCTGATATCCAAGTATCAACATCTTTGGTATTTAGTAAATTAACTCCCGTTATATTCAAATTACCGCCCATACTAATGTTGCCGAATTCATCGACATATCGGAAATGTTTTATTTACCCAGTTTATTGAATTATATGTTAGATAACTATTCATTGCCACTGGTGCTGTAATGACTACGTCAGAGAGTGTGTCAATTGAACCGAGGGGGGTATTCTTCCATTTGCCTTCTACATCGTTGTAAGTTAAGTATTGTCCGCTTGCTTGTGCAAATATGTTTGTGTCTATCAAATTGTATAAACTTGTTTGGTGCGGATTGGAAGTATTGCTTCTGTGTTGAGTTGAGGCTTTGACTTCATCATTATCCCTTACTCGTTGCTCTGTGTAGTATAAACGGCTTCCTTCTTTTATGTATGTTGTTGATTTGGTAGATAATCTTGTGTCAAATCGTAAATCGGTATAGTAGAGGTTCAAAGGGTTTTCATCTTCTGGCACTCTGTCTGTATTCAGACCGACTATGCTTGTGTTGGTAAGGTCTAAGTTAAGTATGTTTAGACTATCAACAGCCAACTCATTAAGGCCAAGTAATGATTTATATTGCGACATAGATATTTTAGAATTGCGCTTCGTGCTGACGCACTCTCGCTTATTCTAAAACATCGGAAAAAATTTGAAGAAAAAATTAATTGGAAACGATGTTTTGTGATGACGAAGTCAGAACAAAAATATCAATTATATAATTAAATATTTTAATTTTTTTTTGTTAAATTATACTAACAAAAAATATAACTATCTAGTGTAGTATCAATCATCTGTAATCAATGCCGTCAAAGGAAGCATCAAAAGAAAACTGGAAGAAAGCAGTTCAAGCAAATAGAGAAAATGCTGAACGGCGAAAGGACGAATGGGCTCGTGAAAGGCTTCGTAAAAAAGGAGAATTAAAAGAAGCATCGGTGGAAGAACTTATTGAGACTGATGCTGAAGTTAGTGTTGCGAAAGAGATACTTAAAAATCCTGAGATTGAAGATGAATCAAGCGAAAGCGATAGCGAAATTGATATGTCTGAGGTTATTGCAAATCATATGCTTAGAAAGATAAAAAAGAATGCCAAAAAGCCCAAGAAGAAAAACACAAAGAAAGCACCACAACCAAAGAAGACTGAGAATGACAGCGAAGAAGAAGAAAGTGAGAGTGAAGAAAGCGAAGATTATGAACCAACAGGCGGAAAACAACGAGGCGGTAAAAAACGAAGCGAAAAAATATCAGTTAATGTATATAACAATACACCAAAAAGTAAAGAAAAAAGTAAGGAAGCAGATAAGATATTTTTGAAATTCTAATGGACCACAAACACACCACTAGCAATATTAATGCACAGGATAAGGATACACAACTAGAAGATACTCCGCGAGGCGATCCAACAGAGGAAGAAAAGACAAAAACTGCCCAAGAATTATTTCGTCAGACTAAACCGAGGACTAGAGGAACGACAATATGGGCGGACAAAGTATTAGATATGGTCAATATTGATTTAATGGATATGAGTAAGGTCGCTACAAAAAATAAAAACTATAATTTTGCCCTTATTTGGATTGATATTCATAGTCGCTATGCTTATGCAATACCGATAAAGAATAAATTTTCAACCACAGTTTTAGATGCACTCAAGAAATTACCAAAGCCAAAAGCATACATATCAGACAATGGCGGTGAGTTTAAAGGTGCAGTTGGTGAGTGGATGAGAAATAATGGAATTGAACAATTTATGGTTGAAGTAGGTGATCATAATTCGTTAGGTATTGTTGATAGATTTGTTAGAACACTTAGAGAAAGATTACACATATTATGGGCTTTTAATCGTAATTTTGATTGGATAAGTTATATTGAAGATGTTGTTTATTATTATAACAAGAAAGAACATTCAGCGATTAAGGCAGCACCAATTGATGTGTTTAAAGGAAACGATATAAGCCAACAACATAGATATGTTGATAAATATTTATTTAGTTTCAAAGAAGGAGACAGAGTTAGAAAGTTGAACAAGAAACACATTCTAGAAAAGGGAGGAAAGACATGGAGCAAGCAAATCTACACCGTCAAAGCCCGTAAGGGATACCGGATTGTATTAACAAATGATGATGTTGTACCACCACGTCATTTATTAAAGACAGAGGCAACTGAAGAACCGGAAGAGACTGATATTAATAAAGAACTGAAACAACTAACTAAAGAAAAGCAAACAATGCATTTGCTTAAAAGAGAGGAGATAGACTCAGCCAACATTAGAACTTCTTCCAGATTAAGGAAGAAAAAAGAAATAATGGACTTGTAGTCTCACTTCTTTTTGCGATTAGGTGTGGAAATATTGGAATGATATTCAGCAGCCTTAGTGTAGAACGGACGCTTCTCATGAATGTAGTAGCCCTTCAAAGCCGACCATGATTTGAAAACCCTTATCACCCCGTCGTCTCCGAGTGCCACGTGATAAGTATCTTCTTTCCCGGGGCTCGCCATCAAAACTCCTTCTTTGCAATCCGGAACATTATACTCAAACACTTTGTCAGGCTCATCGTACTTGTTGGCAATCTTGACCAAAACTTTTTTCTCATCCCAATACTTTACCTCCTCCCTATCCTTCACCTTTGCTCCACCCACCTTATCGAAAGGACTCACATTTTTTGCTTTACTCTCAACCTCAGCCTGAGCAACAGGGTCTTCGTGAGACGGATGCTTGGCGTCAGGGGTAGTTGGAACTTCAGCAGGAACCTCAGCAACAACCTCGGCAACAACCTCAGTTGTCTCCTCAGTGGGCTCCTCAGCAGTCTGCTTGGAAGGAGACTTCTTCTTTGGCGGCATTGTACCTGCCACACACCAAAAAGCACAAAAAAACATGTGTGGGCAGTGCCTTGAAGCCGTTTTTTTTGTTGACAATTTTGTAAAATAAATAATTTCGTAAATAAAATAATTTTTTTTGTAGCCTAGTAATAAGTGTGCTTTTATGTTGTAGTGAAATGTGTGTCATGTTCATTGATGAGAAGTGAGCGGGTAGGCAGACAGCACAGATCACACAACCTACCTTACTCCTTCAATATACAATTTATACTTTACAATAACTTCCTCAAATGTTTTTCCACCACAAATCAAATTTCTTGCGTAATTTTCCTCTTGACGGGACATTGGAAATTTATTTTTTTCTAACCATCTTTCAAAAAATACTATTTCTTTTTTGGTCTCTTTTTCCTTTCTAATTCTCTGCCTTTCAATTTTCCTTGCATTTTCTAATTGCTTTCCTCTTGTATTTCATTGTCTCTTTGTTCGACAGCTTCGAGTCTTCGTTCTACCTCGTCAAGTTCAAGTTTAATTTGTCTTATCTTTTTTGACAAGTTTTTTTTCTTTGTCTCCAATGCTATTTTGTCGGAAATAATTTTGTTCTTTCTTTTGTCTGAATAATATTCAAACCAATTATTTTCTTCTCTTTCAACATCATCATCGCTTGAATTTTCTTTTGCTTCATCATCGATATAATCACTCATTCTGTACGAATGGAGTCTTGTCAAGGTAGAAAGTAGGCCAAAAGTGCGAAAACGAAAAGTATGATTTTTTGTTTTCGCATTCTCTGATAAAAAACATGTGATAACCTTGCGCATTGACTTAGGAAAAACCGAAACCAAAGCAAGCACCGACACAAAAAAGTGTTTTTTATGCTCCTGCTCTTGGTATGGCGATGGTTGGTGTAATTAGTAAGTTGGTGGCGTTGTTCGTGATTGTCGGCGGTTCAACTCCCACTGCTTACTCTTGACCCATTCCTGCCATCCTTTTTTTTCTCTTTTTTGTAAATTCCTTTTTTCTGATATTTTGTTCTGGCGTTGCCATCACAAAACATCGTTTTTTTTTGCTTTAATGGCATTCGATGTTTTATGAACCTTCTTTTGGAAAAAGATTTGTGAATAAAATATCATTAGTATCCGTATGGTAATGTCGTGATCTGGTTTTCTTTTAGAGGTTGAATTACTCTTTTAGTGTAAGTAAATGAAAGTATCTTTTGTAAATGCTCTGACGTAATTGTTTTTGTCTTTTTGTTTCTTGTTATTTTGCTGTTGGTATGTATGATTACATTTCCAGCCTCTGCTACATTCTTTGCTATACACTTTTCTCCTTTTGTTTCTAGTAGGTCTTCTAATTCTTCGTATGCCTTTTTAGATAGTTCAGTGTCTTGTACTTTCAATCCATTGCTTATGATACTAAACATATTAACCAAGTTCAATTTTTTACAAGTCTCGTAATTCAGTGAAAATCCTTTTAATTTCATTTTGGTTGTTCCATCGTTTAGTATGTAGCCGTATGATTTAGGTCCTGCTCCAATAAATGTGGTTATCTTTCTGCTTACCTTCGTCTTTTTGTCTATCAATTCGTCTGTCCATTGTCCCAATAAATCACCAGTCGGTATTGTTGTCTGTCCTTCTTTCTCATCTACGGAATAAATTACGCTGTCTGTGTCGTGATATAACACTCTATTACCTAATCTGTCCATCATATCATACAATCTCATTTGCGCATGTGCTGTTGTAAATAGTGCTACACAGATATTTGTATTGTAGGGGTCAGATACTTTTTCAGGGTGTAGGTTGTAAGATAGTTCTAGGCATTCTTTGTTTATCATATTGATAGATACTTCATTTATCTTCTTGTCATTTAGTATTTTGAATAGTTCGGCTTCACTCCTTATGATTTTTGTTTGTGTCTTGTTGTTTTGTTGTCCAAATTTTCCCCATAGTGAGTTAAGACATAGTTTCGCTACTGCCCTTCTTCCTTCATTCTTTTCAATCTTGCTTTTGTCCAATTTGATTTTCATTTTTTCTTCATAGTCCTTAATGTAACTGTCTTTGTCTTCTTCAGTTATGACATTTGATGGATAGCCACTTGATTCCTGTTTCACTCTTAGAAAGGTCTTAATGTATTCTTTGAATAGTTCTGTTGTCTGTTCATTCCAATGCCATAACTCATAAGTTTTGATCAGTCTGTATCCTTTTTGTATGGCTTTGTAAATAAGTGGTGTCGCCCATGTGCCTGTAAGTGTTCTCTCTTCGTCTGTGTGTTGGCATTTGTCTTGTAATCCTTCCTTTCCACATTTATTACATAGATAATACATCATCTGTCCTCTATCTTGACATGGTAGAACAGGATGAATTAGTCCTCTAGGCGGAAGTATTTTTATTTTTGCTACACCAAATGCTGTTTTATTATTCAACATATCATAGGCATATTTTCCTCTTATTGTTTGGTGATGTTTCACAGGATAGGGGTCATAGTACATGACAGTCGGATAGAGAGAGCACACATCTATATACTTTGCATACTGATATTCACTCATAGATTTCCAGTATAGAGATAGAGCATTTGTCCTTCCACCAAACATCGCATGTCGTGGATTGATTGCTTCTTGCTGAATTAATGTCTCTTCTATTTCTCCTTTGAATTCTTCCTTTGTTCGTATTCTGTTCCATTGACACCCCCATATTGTTATTAATTGACTAACTTCCGGATGTTGCTTGATTAAAGTTTCGCGTAGTTTAGTTTCTTTGTATAGTTGTCCAAATGTTTTATTCACAGACCTTTCTCTGTTTAGTTCATTTCCATTGAAACACTCAGGACACCCATGCCAATAACAACCATGGAACTCATATGCAGTTTTTGTCTTTTCGTCATATCCGTCCAAGTAGGCTTTCACACCTTTGGGTAAGTTTAGTATTTTTTCTTTACCATTTAGACCATGTTGAATTTTAGCATTGTCCTTTTTTTCTCTGTATGCTAACCACTCCACACACATACGACTTGTTTTTGCTTTGTCTGTTCTGTTTGTCGGTATAACTGCTATGCTGTCCTCAGGCATGTAGTTTGCTTTGAATAGTGCCATACATGTAGAGGCAATAGTTGTGTATTGAAATGGATCAATTCCGAACTCCATAAATTGTTCCCTAAACTCAATACACCCCCGTCTTAGTATATCTACATCACTATGACAATATTCAATCATTTCTTTATTGAAATCAAATACTTTGTCTTTTTGCTCCCCATACCATTTTATGAAATCATCTCTTTTATTCTTTGAGAATGAGTTATATCCGTAATCGTCCATGTCTGGTATTTTGCCAATGTATGTTTGATTGTCTGTTTTATTAAAGAAGTGAGGAAAGTATCCTTTTTCAATTCAGTAAGTCCAAATGTGTCAGGAAAGTCAGATAGAGGCATAGTTAGAAATGATAAACTATCTATAAATCTAATCTGTTCTTTCCCATTACCAATAGACATCATCATTATTTTACCACCTTCATATATCACAAATGGAGTTATTCCTTTTTCAATCAACCATTTCAATACAAATTGACAATCATATCCCCGTGCATTATGTGCTATGAATGTATAACCCTTATGTTTTAACCCAATGACCACTCGCAGAATTGCTCAATGTTTTTATGTATGATTGGTGTGCTGTCGTCGAAATATTGACTTTCAGAATGATTGATAATATGTGTTCCTGTCTCTTGATTTGCTTCAAAATCAAAGAATACATATTTGGTTGATGGTTCATGTATCACTTTTTTCTTTAACTCACATTGGTGTGATAGAGGTTGTAGTTCTTTGCAGTTCCTACATTTTTCATATCCACATTTATGTTCTCCTTTGTAAGTCTTAGCACAAGTGATACATTTTTTCTTTGTGTCGCATAACTTATTTTGTTTATGATTATTGAAACATTCATCATTCGGAAACTTTCTATTACACTCATTGCACATTTTCCATTTTGAAATATTGTCATATCCTTTACATCCATCGGTTAGACATATATTACATTTGAATTCACATGCGTGATTATGTTCGTACCCCCTCATACATTTCTCGCAAAAGTTTCGTTTTGATAAGAATGCTTTCATGCTTGTTATGGTGTCGTAATGGTTCATTGTTTTTAGTATGTATATGTTCCTTTTGTCCTTCATCTCAGTCTTATAAACTATTTTGTCTGGATATTCAACAATAACAATGTTGTAGTCAATGTGCTTAGCAAACTCACTAATTTCAGAAAGCCCGCACAAATCTTTCATGACACCAGCCTCCTCGTGCAGTTTGTTTGCTAGTTCATCTTGCATTCTGCGTCCATCCTTGATTTGTGAATACTTTGGATGCTTTTCTATTTTTGCCTTTGCTACAACTATTGCCCTTCCCAAACATATGTTGTCGTCATTGTTTATTCGTATTACACCTTTCTTTTTATACATGTCTGTTTCAGTTATTGCTTTCAATCTTGCTCCTCCTTCAGGCATTCTCACGCCCACAAAATTGAAATCAATCAATTCCATAGTTGCTCCTTCTTCGTCCATATAGTTTTCGTCGTTTGATTGCAGTATAGATTCTAATCTAGTCAGTATATCTTCTAAATTGAAGTCTTTTACTTTTATTAATTTTTGGTTTTGAACATTCCAAGTTGAAGGAATAGCACTAATACGTATTTGTATTAAGTCATTGTCTTTGTAAAGTGTTTTAAAGTCTTCAATTATGGATCCTATCATACCAATAATACCCTCTAATGGAAACTTTTTCACTTTTTGCGTCATTGATTTACTTAACTTAATTGTATATACAGATTGACCCACAGGTAGTTTGTGTTCAGTCTCTTTTCTTATTAGTTTATATCCATTGAACTCTATTACTTGTGGCTCAACGTATTTTCGTTCCCTTTGTTTTCGCTCAGGTTCAGAATAAAACCTTTCAGGGTCAGATAGTGCTCCCCTTGTCGTTGTTATGTCATAAAACCTAGTTCCGTTCGGCTTTTTAACATATAACTTGTTTTGCCTTATCTGATATGTTATTTTTGCTTCCGCCAACTTGTCCAAGTTCCATGTGTGTCCGCCATAGTCGATGGTGTTCGCCATATATTGATTGGAATATATTTTTTCCAAAAAATATTTTTATTTTATATATAAAAAAATATATATATATAAAATATTATCTTATCTTTAATATGAAATTCAATTTTTTTTCAGGTCTCAATTTTCACCGACGATATTCTGGAGTCTAATAAGGTCAGCCTTGGTTTTTTCTCTTTTCTCTTTAGATTTTCTCAGTATGTCTGCCTTGTTTTTTTGATAATATTCTTTTGCTCTCATAAGTGCTTTCTCTTTATTTCTTCTTTGATACTCTCTCATACGTTCAGCGTGTTTTGCCCTTGCCTCCTCCGCAGTATATGTTGGATGTCTACCCATTTATATTATATATAAAAAAAATTTTATTTATTTAAATAGAAATTATTTTTGTTTTAAAACATAAATTTGGTGCTTCAATGAAGCCTCATGAGTCTTAATTGTTGCAGGTAAAGAAGATACCATTTTACCGCACCCACATTCATATTTTTCGTTTTTGTTTCTTTTGTGCCCATACTTTATTATATTCTTTCTTTTTTGTTTTTTGTTCTTCATTCCACAATTCCCTTTTTGGTTTGATATAAGTATCGTAGTATTCTTGTGCTTGTTGTTGTGCTTGTTCTTTCGTCCTCTTACCATTAATACAAAAGTTCTTTACATTTTGTTTTCCTTCCTCCGTCCATTTCACACACACCCTCGGTCGATTGATGTTGTTCATAATATACACTCCTCCCTTTGAATAATACTTTGCCATTTTGTTATATATAAGGGTTATATAGTCTTTAATATATAATTCAATATAGCACACTTTTTATAAACTCGCAACAGGAGAGGACTTTCATTTTTTCAAAAAAAGATAACTAAGTCTAGCACAGCAGTAAAAACTAAGAGACGGGTTTTGATGTCTCTTCGTGTTGATTTGGCAAAAGATAGATGAGTTATCTTTTTTTTAGAGTTTGAGAGAAATTCAAATATGGACTATTTATTGATTAAGAATGCTTGTATTGAATTTGGATGAAATTATGTATATTTTTATTGAAACTAATAGTAAGACGAATTTATATGAAAATAGCCTTATTTTATATAAAAAGATAACTGTGTTATAGTGGTACCTATAGTAGTCTGATGCAGCTTTCAAGCGTGCTTCTCTCACTGACTCCCTTGCTATGGATGTTGTACCCGCAGCATGCGACAAGAACACGTCATTTATCGCCCAAAACATGTCTGTGTAGGTTGTCTATCTCAGCTACCCTCACTCCATTCTCTCTCTTCACCTTCACTACATCACCTGTCTCTTCATCCATGATGCACATCTGTAATGACTTAGCTAGCTTCTTTATGTCCTCTAAGCTAATTACTTTGCCATTGTGCCCCCTCTTTTTACTGCTCCCCTCCTTAGTTATGGTTTGTTGTTGAGTGGAGTTTGGCAAGTTGTGCTGTGGAGTGGGTGTTGCTTGTGTCTCCTCTCCTTCCTCGTCTACTGGGGACGGACCTTTTGATGGTTGCGATGGGGGCCACGCCTTGCCTTCCGCTCTTATCCCCTGCCGCACAGACACTACACTCGCAGCCTCGATCTCAGCCTTAACCTGCCCAGCCCGCGCTTGAATATCTACCATATCAGCACAGTCAGCCATTAACTTTCCTTCTTGCGGGTTTCCGGCTTGTTGACTGGTTTTTGAGCGGAATCCCCTTATCCTTTTGTCCGGGTATTGCCGAATCCTTTTGCGAAAGTTGCTGTGCGCTCGCCCCCTTGCTCTCCCTCTCTCATCATTCTCTTCATCACTTCCTCACTTGGGTACTCGTTAGTGGGTGGTGGGCGGCATGATGGTGGTTGTTCCAGATCTATCTGTGGGAACTGTGGTTCCTGCTTGTAGTGATAACCACAAATTTAATATTTTCCTTTAATACGATCAACTGAATAACTAGGTTTCCACCTTAGATAAAGGTATAACTTACTAGCTATACTTTTCACGTGGACGTTCCCTGAGCCCGATTGTAAAATTGTTCTCTCAATAAAAGCGAAGAAGAAGAAGTCTGGCATACTTTAACCTCTTGCTCATACTGCCTGCCTTACCTACGCTCCCATCGTCACCATATTTCACACCACACTGTCCCCCGTTAGATTTCTTCCCTATACATTGGATTGTGTTTCGTTTGGGATTGGGTGTTTGTTTGGTGGGTGTGGTCGTCTGTGGCGTCTTGTGTTTGTGTGTCTCTTTGCTTTGAGGGAGAGATTGGGGTGTCGGTTTCGGTTTCGTCTGTTGTTCTTTGTTTGAGGGTTGCGAGGACGCTTTTCGCACGAGAATCTCGTGCTGTGGAGGGGTCGGTTGGGAGGGGTTGTTGACGAGGGATTGAGGTGTTGGTCACTAGTGAGAGTGGGTGGTGAGAGGTTGGATGGGGCAATGCCACCGAGCGAGTAGCGAGTCTGGGAGCTGCTCGACATTCTAACCCACCCCCTCACGGACTCTTTCGGGTTTTTCAGTGTAGTTCTCTTTTTGCTCCTCTGTTTCACTATCCTCCCCTTCCGTTTCCTCACCTCCTTTTTGGAATGTGTTGCTCTCTTCTTGTTCCTCATCAGCCTCCATGACAATCAGTTCATAGTCTTCTTCTTCTGAACTGTCGTCTTCTTCTGTGTTCTCTCTTTCCCCTTCTTCCCCTTCTTGTCCATCACCCTTTTCACCTCTAATAAGAGTCACCCCTTTATCCTTTTTCTTACGAAACTTACTACCTTTGCTTTGGGTTTCCCTTTTGGGAGGGGCGGTGTTGTGGGACTTCTGGCTACGACTCGAGTTGTTAGACTTAGCGAGCTTAGGGCAAAAGCGTTTAGTGTGACCAGTTCCATTGCAGTTATAACAAACTGCAGTCAACCACCATTCCTTTCGTTCTGTCACTACCCCATCATGCTTGCCCCCATGTCCACCTTTCTGTCTATACTTGCTCTTCCCACTCTTCCTACCCTCTCCTCCCTTGTCTGCTAGCAATAAAGCTGCTCCTTCTCCTTCTGCTCTTTCACTATGCTTTCCCTTCTCATACTGCTTCTGCTTGTTGGTTGCCTCCCAAAGCACGTAAACCTCTCTCGCTGCCTCAACTATATCGTTGTGCTTGGGTCACACGGCTGGTGCCATTATGATACTATAATGCTCAGCAAAGTATTTAGCACCATAGGCAGGGTGAGTACTTAGCTTTTCGAGCAACCGGTTTGTTGATTCGTCCTCTTCAAACTTCTCTCCTCTTAGCTTCTCTAGCTACTCTTTCTTTAGTAGGTACCTGGTTAGCCAGGCATCTACATCTTCGTTCTTCCTAGGCGCTCTCTCTCTCTCTGAACTTCTTTTCTTCCAGATATCTCGCTGCTCCAGAAATTTGTCTGTATTTTCTTTTGACAATGCAGACTTTATCAAACGGATCTTGAGCATTCCGGCTTCTGAGATATGCGAAGACTTTGTAGTTAGAGAAAGCAGTAGCTATTAGTAGCTGAAATAGTTTACATCGCTGCAAATATTTCTGCTCCCTTTTGTATGCTCTCTTAGTCACACTGTGTATGCTTTTCGCTGCTCTCGTTTGTGACCGTATGCCAGGTAGTAGGCAAGTGCATCCGACACCTGAAGAATTTACGGAGTTTGCGATTCAAATTGGTACAAGAACTGGGTTGGTTGAGCAAATTTCCGTATATTCGGATGTGGGGCATAAGGCATGTATTAAAACGGGAAAATCCAGAACCTGTCACGTTGTATTAGTCGGCGGAAGTCCCGTGGCTTGGCTATCTAAGCTGCAAACTAAAGTTGCGTTGTCGTCGAATGACGCGGAAATTATTGCGGCCAACGAAGCTCTCCGGGAAATGATGGTGGTCAAAAATATTTTGCTAGAGATCAGACTAGCGCAAAATAATCCCATAGATGTTTTTGAGGATAACGCACAAACAATTCTCGCAGCACAACGAGGACTTTCGGGACCGCGGACTAAGCATCTGCTGTTATCATTATATATTCATATAATTATAGTTCTTCGGATATCCCTTCAAGTTGTAGTTTACACATCAGTAAAAGATAAAATAATTTCTACTTCAAGTCCGAAGTTAAATCATTTTATTCAAGTTTATATATAATCATTTATATTATCTATATTTACCGTTAATTACAGTAACGACCGGCAATAATGTTTTTCATATCACTTCCAATATATTACCATTTAACATTGTCAATTTCATTTCTGTCAACTAACAATATTTAACGAATCTACCGGCCAGAATTCCCTGTAACTTCTTCCCTCATTACACCTAATTCATGGGATGATTTGCCTAATCATATGATTGCACGACAGTGCGATCCATGTTACTTAAAGGTTATATAATACGTATCTAGCACGCGATGATACGTATCGATAGAACCGCATTCACATGATAGACAAATCGGTTTCCGTATCTTGTCGAGATCACTAATTAAACTGCTGTAGGTATCTGAAGTACTGTTTGATGCCGGGATGAGGGATTATTAAGTCTGTTCCTTACCTTATCTTTAATTAAGTGGATACATAGTTATGGCAGGTTACGAGCCTACCGCTACTAAGTTGACACTTAAGGTCCCCCACCTCCCGCCTCATGTCACTAAGTCGATAGAACACGCCTACGACTTTGACAACTCGCTGGTCTGCGTTGCAATTCTGCGAGGGAGTGGATCCCCGACTGCTGATTTTCTTGCGAGACCCGAACTCGCCCCTGACCAACGCTGAGCTGAAACTGCTAATAACCCCAGGTCCCCTACCTGCTCTGCCTGCTGTCGACCCTGATGCTGATCTGAGAATTGCTCTTGCTGGCATACCTGCTGCCCCAACATTTGCACAATTGGAAAACTGTTTTTCCCCTGTACTGTCTTTGAAACTAAAAGTTAAAACCCGTTCAATAATTTCCGAGACTGTCTCTAACCATCCCGCCTTAGTTGCAATCCGATCCGCTGGTAGAGAACCACACCAAATGTGGCACGCTCTCATCAACGAATTCGGTCAATTAGGAACTAGAAACACGGCTCAACTCCAGGCACAGCACGTTGCTGACCAACTGCGACCTGCTGAGGACGTTGAGGCGTGGATCAATAAGTTCAAATGGCGGCTAGAGAAAATCTCGGAAACACAAAACTTTGATGAGGGCTACAAATGCAACGAGCTCCTCATCAAACTGAACAAAGCAACACACACCAAGTTGGGTGAGAAAGCAAATGTCCGGTACTATACCCCGTTGAATGATGCAGATCGCCCAACGTTTCGCGAACTCTGCACATACATAAAATCATTAGTACAGTCGGATAAACTTACGCTTGACCTTGGCAAACTATCACTCAACAACAAACCCGACAAGACACCGTTGTTCTACGCTCGAGACACACGTATCGAACGTAAAACAATAATCAAATGTCACTCTTGTCGTGGACCTCATCGAGTGAAAGATTGTCAAAACAAATGCGTACCGCTTCCCCCTCCCCAAAAGTCGTGCGCCCAATATCCGTGGCATCGCCCATAGGATTGCCCGATTCGGAGGGAAATTTACGGAAGCGGGCGTAGTCGCTCACGTTCTCGCAGCCCACGTCGCTCCTCAAGTCCGGGTCCTTCACGGCACAATCCCCGGAACCAGCGTGCAACGCAGCGAGGTAGATCACCAACATCACACCGCGTCCACTTTGCACAAGAAGTCGAAGACATAGATCAGGACACCTATGACGAAGACAAAGGCGATGAGTGTGATGATGGATGGTGCGGCATGATGCGAGACGTTGTTGATGTTGAGAGCGACACAGAGCCTGCAGAGAGTTATACGAATACAGAAGATGAGCAAGCCGAAGTAAAATTCCGCCTCCTATTATCATCTTTTGAAAGACTACCTGTAGACTCCATGCCGGGGGCAATACTGTCACATTCTATTCCCCCCGCCATGCCAGCTCCACAAACAACATCTACCGCCCCAGTTGTAAATACTACAGACTCAATAGGCCAGTCACCTATTGAAGAAGTAGTAAGTACAGCTGCAGCGGCTGAACACCCACATAGACCAGCTAGCACTACGTCAGAACCTAGTGGTTTTATGCACCCGCCTACTGAATTTGATCCGCTTTACGAAGGCGAAGCGCCGCTTCCGCAGGCCTTCGGCGTCGTAAATCCGCATCAAGATTTCATTAACACACCGGGTAATAGACCCGCTGACATACCTTGGGAAAGCTTAACTAGAGCTCAACAATTAGACGAAAACGACTTTCAAACGAAGCTGAACGTTTTCGTCTATATTCAAAAGCTCTACAGACAATTTGGGGAACCACAGGGGTATCCAGTGCCACCTCTCCACTGGCCACCCATCTGGAGAGTTGATGCACCAAAATCCTATGTCTTCCCGAGAGAAGACCCGTGGTACCCAAATGGAAAGCTTGTTAGTTTAAAACCTAAGCTAGAGTGGCTCACAGAGGACATGATCACACCACTCAGCAGTTCAGGAAAGCCTATACCAGGTGACCCCTGGCATAGACCAGCAACAAGATGTGGAAAGGAACTTCCAGCAATACTTCGTTCGCCTGAAGTATTGCTTGAAACATCAGAATCCCATCCTGTTTTTCCTAACGCACCCGCTTTTTGGGCAGGCGATGTACACTTTGCATTCAACCATGCTAAGCTTGTTGAAATGGACTACTGGTCTTACCGGTTACGTTTCAACATCTTACCATCAGGTTGGCAAAGCAAGCCAAACATATGCAATCAATGCGTCTTATATCATGATAATGGAATGATACCTATTGGCTTGCCTTCATCTCCGCCTCGCCCCCCAACTTTCTGCGAACACTGCGACAGACAGTACACACACAAACATAAACTGTCTACCTGCAATGGATGTGGATGGGAAGTACTGCAATCAAACTTGTCAAAAGAATGTTTGGGCAGCACATTACCGATTCTGCCAATTCGCACGCACGCCTGCGAACGCTAGCATGAGAACGCAGACAGCAAAAGACGTACTGCCTAGTTGCGGTATAGGCAGTGTTAACTACCGCTTCGCTCTATTCGCCTACCAACGCCTTATGCGTTACGAAATTATTCCCACTGGGGAACAATCTCTGCGAATAGCTGCGAAACGGCCGCTCTCGATAGAAGGAGAAGCCATCCGCGCTATGTTCCGGCGACTGGCTGGATTCCCCACATACGATCCAGTCAAAGGCAATAGGATCCTTATTCAAGGAAATATAGACATCAATGAGCGTCTTCGACAGGATCCATACCGCCAGATCAAGCCGTTTACGATGGTCTTCTTCGACCCATCTCAAACGCCGGAGGTCAACCCTACAACCACAGACAACAACAGTCAATGTTTGCTTGGCTCCGCACCAAACATTCATACTGTTTTTGACTCTGGAACAAATCGAACAATCGTTCATCCAAAATCATCGATTGATCATGTGACCACCGGCCCCGCAGCACATCTGTCAGGCATATCAGCCGAAACCATACAAATTACTAAGAAGGCAACATTTCATTGGGAGACAGTACCAGGAGAAGGTAGCGCGTCTAGCTTCCTCCTCCCTGACTCCCTGATAGCCGATAGCACGCCTTACTCATTGGTTTCACCTGGCATATTAGACAACAAGCATGGGTACGCAACCATCTTCCAAAATAATCAAGCTATAGTCTTACACCACTCCATCAACATTGACCCTAGCTTGATCAAGATTAGAGGAAGAATGATGCCCAACTTGCTTTATCGTTCAGACACAAGAGATGACACACCACTTGACCCCAACAGACGGGTTTTCCCACAGTCACAAACACAAACACACAACGACAACAAAGACGTCAAGGTCAACTTCAGTGTCAATCGCAAAGCTAGCAAACAGTCCATCTCAGCATTAGAGGCACATAGACTAAGCGGTCATGGCATGGCAAAGGCTATGAAACAAGTAGCAGCAGCACTAGGCAGAACAATCAAAGATCCCCATTGGGAGACTAAACTTGCTCACCTCTGCCATGCATGCACTCTTAGCTCACCTCGCAAGCTTCCTTTCTTCACAGACCATGAACTTCTGGACCAACAGTTCAAAACTTTTGAAGCAATCTGCATGGATTTCAAGGGTCCCAAGTATACAGTATCGCTGCAAGGCAATTACTATATACTTTTGATCCTTGAGACCAAAGGCAAATTCGCCTTCAAAATTTATCTTCCTTCAAGGAAGGCACAACTTTACCTCCCATGGGTGGTCAAGGTGTTTGCCTTCTTTGAAAGACAGACCGGCGTGAAGATTAAGCAAGTCAGGTTAGATGGCGAGTTTATCTCTTCTGGCCTTGTTGAACATTGCAACAACAAAGGAATTATTATGAAGCACACCCCACCGGGCGAGCCTCGTCTTAATTCCATTGCCGAACGCGATTTTCAAACAGGCACGAAACGAGCTAACGCAATCATGCTCGACGCAAAATTCCCCAACAATTTATGGGAAGAATGCGAAAGAGCTGAACATGCAATACGGATGATCACCCCGCAATCATCCGGAAAATACAAAGGACAATCTCCTTATGAGGTCACCCTCAAAAGGAAATTCCCTTTGGATTTCTTGCGTCCAGTCGGTTGCTTAGCATTCGTTCGTGTGCAAAAAGGCTTAAACAGACCAATGGCACAACCGGGATCACTTACAGGCTTCAACATTTTTCGCCGCCTTTACCGGTTTTGGTAAAAGGGACAGCAAAAATTGTTGAAGCCCGAAACGTGAAGTTCGACATATGGGAAAGAGGGCACACAGCAAAAGTGTTGCAGCGACCTTGGGAGTTTGACAACCCTCCCATTCCTCAACCCAACCCTTTCCCCAACGAACTCACCCAAACGGTCGACCAAAAGGTTCGCATAAAAACGGACCCGACACAGTCCGGAAACGCCCCCGGTCTGCCAACCTTTCAGCTCAATGACGACGACGACGATAACGGGTACCAGTCGCTCGACGACCAACCGGTACCACCACCCCAACCACCCCCACAACGGCCCCAGCTTGAAGAAGAAGAACACACGGTCGTCAGGCAAAGACGACCCCCATCATCTTCACAGCTAAATTTACGTGGTTCGGTTGGACCAAATGTCCGTCGTTCATTACGCTTTGCAGCCAGTCCCAGTGGAAACAGGTCAAACGCTAGCCACAGACTTGGTTCCCCTTCGTCCCCTGCTAACGGTCTGCTTGCCCCACGCGACATCAACGGCAACATATCATCAAGCAACATCATAGCAACACAAAGAGAGAGAAAGCAAACACCTGCAAACCACCCCACTCATCATGTTAGCCTAGCTCATGATAGTCAGGCTGCTGCTTTCTTTGATGTCGCTGCGGCATGCAACCTCGAGCATAGCGAGACAGACCTAGCGGATTTGCAACAGGATGCTTACGAAGAACAAACATATGACGAGCCCTTTTGTTTCTTTACACGTGCATTGCGAATACCACAAAAGGAAATACACCAACATCCTGAAGTGGTTGCAGCACGCAGGAAAGAAATTGAAGGCCTCTTCAAGGCTGGATGTTTTCGTTGGGTTCCCAGAGCTAACGCCTATCGTGACAAAATCAAACCAATCCATACCGGATTTGTTGATGCTGTCAAGATAGACGAAGCAACTGGAAATCATAAGTTCAAGAGTAGACTTGTCCTGTTTGGTAACCTCATGAGTCCGTTCAGTCATTACTCACCTTATGATAAGTCAGCACCTGTATGCTCCCACATGGTCATGCTTACCGTCTTGTCGCTCACAGCAGCACTTGGCTTTGATTTTGTTGTCATTGACTTCACGCAAGCATATAGTCAGGCAGACATGATTGACATTGTATATGCCATCGCACCCGACGATTTCGAGGATTTCCGTGATCCCGAAAAGCCGGAGGATGACATACTACAAGTCCTCAAAGCTCTGTATGGCTCACCTCAGGCAGGTCGTCGTTGGCACGACAAGGTAGCACGAAAGTTACGTAAGTTAGGTTACACACAGTCAACCATCGATGCTTGTCTGTTCTTCCTGCAATGCAAAGAAGAGAACTGTCCCCCGGTTTTTACTAAAGACCCATCGTCCATGCCATGGATCCTATTAGTAAGAACCGACGACGTTCTCACTTTCTACAAACACCACTCTCAGGTAGCCATTCTTTGCAAAGGCTTAACGAAAGAACAGCTTGTATTCACAGTACACGAAAAGGCCAAAGTCTTTTGTGGGATTCAATTCAAACGAACGCCCACTGGCCTTCTCGTTCACCAGCGCGCATACACTCGTAGCCTCTTGGATGATCATGGCTTCTCACAAGCCAACCCTGTGCCTACTCCGGCCACCGTCCAAGAGCCGACTGCAGCCGCTGAAGACGCCTTCTTGCGTAAATGGTCACTCCCTACCCTAACAGGTGAATGTTCATGGCTAGCAACCCAAACACGCCCAGACATATCATTTGCCACCAACAACATGTCCGTATACTCACATCATGAGCCAGGTGTAGCTTACAGTTTGTGCACCCGGATCTTTCGCTACCTTCAAGATGGGGAACGCGGCTTGTTCTACCCGTACAACACGGACCTC
This sequence comes from Paulinella micropora, assembly GCA_019918135.1. Classification (NCBI taxonomy): domain Eukaryota; phylum Cercozoa; class Imbricatea; order Euglyphida; family Paulinellidae; genus Paulinella; species Paulinella micropora. The sequence continues at coordinate 78,456 of WBZZ01006654.1, read as the reverse complement.
TCCAGACTCCGTCTCGCACACTGGTCCGACGCGACGCTGGGTAGCTGCAAATTCACCAAGCGATCGCGCACCGGCGAGCTACACGAATTGACCGGCCCCGTGCATTGGGAAAGCAAACGCCAGACTACCGTGGCTACATCGACCCAGATCTCCGAAACCATGGCTATGTCCAATACCGCGCGCACCGCTATCGCGCTCCAGCATTTGCTAATCTCCGAGCTACGAGCACCGATCAATTTACCAACTCCCTTACTTGCTGACAACCGGGGAGCTATCACCTCGTCCTCCAATGGAATGGGAAGCCCGCGCGCACGTCATCTGGACCTGCGCCATCACTACATCGTCGAAGTAGTCCGAGAAGGCCGACTGACGCCCCGATACGTCAACACTACTCAAAACAGGGCGGATATCTTTACGAAAGCCCTCCCCGCACCGGCCCATCGCACGTTCATCGACCAGATCACCGTGCCCCTCGCTTCATGCATGGCCGACGATGAAGACGCCCCGGCAAGACTCTTTCGATCCGATGCGCTCAGCCCAACCCTCAGCCAGTACGTTGTTCGTGCTCGAAAGCGCAAAGGCAAAAAGTCGAAGCAAGTCGAGTAAGTTCGTACCAAGTAATGTTATTCAGAGCGTTCAAAAGACAATTTCTAATTTTTTTGTACAACGCTCTTCGCCGTTCAATTATACTGATGACTGTAGCGACTTTGTCGCAAATTTATAGAATTGACATTTTGTATGTCTATAATCTACTATCCTCAGTAGAATAAAGCTAATAGGGACAATTAATCCGACATCGCGCTAATGCGCTTCGTAAATCCTAACAAGTCAGAATTTTTTTTTGAGTTATGCATGTCATGCTCATATTTATTCTTGCACATTAATGATAATTTTTCCATATATGATAATTTCTACTTTCCCCTCACGAACATATTTACACATAACTATGTATAAATCATACTGGCCTCTCCGCCACCGCAAATGTTCATGATGATATTTCCATGGCGGATATATTGTCCGGGGGGAGTGTTATCATTATATATTCATATAATTATAGTTCTTCGGATATCCCTTCAAGTTGTAGTTTACACATCAGTAAAAGATAAAATAATTTCTACTTCAAGTCCGAAGTTAAATCATTTTATTCAAGTTTATATATAATCATTTATATTATCTATATTTACCGTTAATTACAGTAACGACCTGCAATAATGTTTTTCATATCACTTCCAATATATTACCATTTAACATTGTCAATTTCATTTCTGTCAACAAACAATATTTAACGAATCTACCGGCCAGAATACCCTGTAACTTCTTCCCTCATTACACCTAATTCATGGGATGATTTGCCTAATCATATGATTGCACGACAGTGCGATCCATGTTACTTAAAGGTTATATAATACGTATCTAGCACGCGATGATACGTATCGATAGAACCGCATTCACATGATAGACAAATCGGTTTCCGTATCTTGTCGAGATCACTAATTAAACTGCTGTAGGTATCTGAAGTACTGTTTGATGCCGGGATGAGGGATTATTAAGTCTGTTCCGTACCTTATCTTTAATTAAGTGGATACATAGTTATGGCATCTGCTAGTAGAGGAACATTACTTAAACGAACTTGAGAGTAGCGGAATCGTCAAGTTCCGGAAAGTAGCTACCAGCGAACAAATTGCCGACGTATTGACTAAGTACCTACCGAAGGATCAAATGGATTACTTGCTCGATAAATTCACGCCAAGGATGGAATAAAAGCGAAGACAGCAATATCCAAATTATCAATTGCGGACTTAATCATTTTTCTCATGAAGCGGAATCTGCGAAATATCCCGCTCACTCATACTACTCACGCATGTTATGCTGCAGGCAACGATAATGATGCACATGAATGTATGAACGTATGAATGATAATGATTTAAGTAGCAGATAGGTATTAGGCTCTGCATGAGCAACTAGATGCATAGGCTTTGACGCGTTGTCGTGCAAGACAGAACAGGTTCAGGGGGAGCCAACGCTTTTTCAGCAAAAGGTTAAGTCCATAGTTGCATTTGCTCTATTTGACTAATCCTTCACTTTATTTAGGTGACTCTACCCGAGACGCAAATTTTGACAGTGAATCGCTTCCGCAAAACGCGATATTGGGTATCACTTATCCCAAATCATTTTTGGTACTATATCTTTTCCAGGAAGACACTGACAAAATTTGAAGTCAACTTGCACACGCACTTCATATATTAATAGCTATACTTAAGGTTATAATTAGTTGCATATTAAGTTAGAAAGCATTAATTTGCAATTAGATCTTAATTTTCGTTTAGTAATTTTGTGTTTTATAGAAGTAGCTTTCACATCGCTATGTTACCTAGACGATGTATGTGTCATCATGCGAAACAATGAAGTTCATATATGTCGCTAGACCATTTCCATAGTAATAGACCTGTAAGGCAGTTTGTGCTATGACTCACTATCAGGTACGACAGTTTTCATCATGGAACTATAATTCGCTAATATGCGCCTATCAGCCATCGTTTAATCACAACTTTATTTGAAAATTAACGAATATAGTAACTGCTATATTTTTCAAATTAATTCATGATAACTCGCTAGTTAGACAGGTCGCATATTGTAAACATTGCAATCAGGCGCAACAGAACGAGCGGCTGTAGGACTCAATATCACAATATTCGATCCTATCATTTAACCTCCATATGAATTCAATTGCGGGATTACAATTCACGGGAAATTACCGCTTTATACCGTTATATTATTCCGGACCGGCCGGTAGATTAGTTCCGTTGAGATTTAGATATTTCCCTTTTATTGCCATTATTTACGGTAGATAGAATTATATTTATTGGTGTGACAAACGCACAGCAGAAGTGATTTTGCAGTCAGACAGAGATGACATGAAACAGTCATTTACAGACACTGGATACAGTCATTCTTTAGAATTCTAGAAATTCCTTTCACGTGATAAATCACATGGTTTGGAGCATGTGATCGAGATAGATTAGACATCAAGTTCGTTCTCTCAGACTCTCCGGTACCCAAAGGGTCCATTTGTCCGGCTGTGACGCATAGCGACCGTGAAGGCCCTTGTACCACAGTAGACCATCTCTCCATCCCATCTCCTTCATCTGATCTTTGATCGCTTTCCTCATCTTCAGCTCATCCGGGTTCTGATACAACTGTATGAGTTCCTTAAACTCCGGATCTTGAGCCTGTTGTTGCATCCATGCGGTAGGCGAGGCTATATGGATAGTACCATCTTCTAGCCGTACCCCGATTCTTTCCGGGTCATCGTCTAGGTCACTTCTCCGCTCTGGAGGAGGCTCCGCATAAACATCCTGCGTCTCCTCTTCCTCTCTTATGTTCGCCTTCGCATTCTCATATACCTCATAGGACCACTCAGCGTCCTCCTGGGTATGTAGCTACAACATATCCCGTGATCCGGGCCTTGTGGACTGTACCGTAGACCTGTGCGGTCATATCGGACTCCACTCGCCAACTCCATCGCCTCAATGTGGCTGACCTCATACACCTTGTCAGTGGACAAGTCTTCCATCTCCACCGTCGACACCAACGCCGATACTTCTGAGTTAAACTCTAGCCTAGAGAGGCTATCAGCGACCACATTTCGCTTTCCCGGTAGATGGACCATTGTAAAATCGAAACACCAAATTGGGTTGTGCTTAAACAACTGACAAGAATGGATTTTCACGCGTGACATGTCGGTTGGTTAAGCACAAACCCGTGTCTAGCCGGAGATGGCGAATAGAAAGGCGAGAGCGCACCTCCGTTTTTTGGCAAGTGCCGCAACCCTCCGCAGCTGTCTCTTACGGGTGGCTGCACCTTTACGCACTAGCTCCTTGTTCTTTTCTGGTGACAATCGTACTTTGCCGGAGGGAGCGCGCTGTAGTGGCAAGAATGTCTTGCGTCGATGCCTAGCGGTCGGGAGGGCCGCCAAGGGAGGTGAGAGGACGCAATTCTCAGTGCGAAACTTGCGTTGCAGCAGTTGCGCGCGGGTAGGTTCTCGGGGCAGGGCCTTGAAGCGAAACTTGCGTAGCAGCAACTGTGCGCGGGTAGGTTCTCGGGGCGGGGCTTTGAAGCGAAACTTGCGTTGTAGCAGCTGTGCGCGGGTAGGTTCTCGGGGCTCGCGCTCCATTGCACACCAGGTGCGGAGAGGAGGGAGGGTGCGGGAAAAGTGCGGAGAGGAGGGAAAGGTGTCTGCATAAAAGAAAAGACAGCGGGGAGGGGGGGGGGGGGTTGTAGGGGCCAAGGCTCGACACACTCCCTCCCCTTACCCAACACGCGCACACCCCGCTTCTTCTCTCTCTCTCTCTCTCGCTCTCTCTTTTTGTGTCCCCCTCCCCCCTTCCCTCCCCCCCCCCCCTTGCATTTCGCCATAAACCATATTCACCGCCCCCCCCCCCCTATCTTTTCGTTGCATTCTCGTTAAATATTGCCGCGCCCCCCCCCCCCCCTTCACTTTTTGAGGGTCCCACTATTGCAGCGGCCCCCCCCCCCCTTTCACTTTTTTGAGGGTACCCACCCACTATTGCCGCGGCCCCCCCCCGCCCCCTTCACTTTTTTTGAGGGTACCCACCCACTATTGCCGCGGCCCCCCCCCCCTCCCCCTTTCTCTTTTTTTTGAGGGTACCCTCCCGTCTTTCTTTCCCTCCACACCGTGACCCCCCCCACCCCCCCCCCCCCTCCCCCGGAGCTTGGCGCGGCAACAAAAGTGCGGCGGCCAATGGAGTCCATGCCGCTTGAGGTGGTGCGACCGCCGGCCCGAGAACTTACGCCTACAGTTGCCCTCCGGGTGTTGCGCCTGGCGGAAACGCAGCTGTGCACGTGCATCGGCCCGGGCACCCCGCGCCTCGCAGAGAGCGACGAACTTCGCTCCGCGCTGTTGCAGCACTACCGTTCGCAGTACCAGCTGGGGCAGCCCCGCATTCAACTGAGCATCGTCGCGGACCCGTCGCACGTGCCCGCCGTTCGCAGCAGCGGCTGGTGCCACGTGCTGTGCTGGGCCCTGAGCGCGTCGTGCATGGCCAAGCACGACTGGCGCGGGCGCGCGCTGCGACAGTTGTCGGCGCCCGAACTCAAGAGCCTGGCCTCCTGTGCGGGCGACCTACGAAGCTGGGCGACGTGCCTGGGCGTCTTGCTAGACAGGGGCCAGGGGCAGGCACAGACGACGCTGCCGGTCCCGTGGGCCGAACTCGTGGCGCCTAGGTCCGAATTCCAAACGCTAGTCGCCGGGCTGCGCAGTGGCAATGGCGGCTCCAGCGACGCCGTGCTCAAGTGGTTCACGCGTCACGTTATCCGCCGGGTTTGGACGGGGCTGCAGAGGTGCTTCTGGGGACAATGCTGCACGGCTTGGCTCACGCCCGACCCGGCCGCGACCTTGGCCGAGCTCTCGCCCTCACTCAAAATACTGACGAACTGGTACGTCTACCTGTCGTTTTTCTACGCGCTGCTCGCGGCCGCGGCCCCGCCGCGCTGGGACACGCTGTTCGATCCTACCACGCCCACGTCCGCGCGGGCCTTCCGCGAGCGTTTGTGGGGAAGGTCCGCGCCCAAGGCCTCCGAACGCGTCTGTGATAGGTTCATGGAGATCTGCTGTGCGCAGAACCTCACGGGCTGCGCCGAGGAAAACTACCGCACGATCTTTGGCCAGGGCGCCGCGGCCGTCGTCAAGCCGTCGGCTGTCATGCAAAAGCTGGCAAACGCCTACCGGCGCGAGTGTCTACAAACGCTCGCGGCCCGCGCCGCCCCCGACCCCGGCGCGGTCTGGCGTCTGGGGCATGCACACAAGCTCAGCCCGGACGACCCGCTGGACGAGTTGGACCTGGCCCTGCTCGAGGAGCGCCTCGTGCTCTTGCACGGCCGGGGCGCTGGCGACAGGGGGCTAGTGCTGCCTACCTCCGCGCTGCGCTGCACGCTCCCTGCGCAAACTGCGCAGGAGTTCGGCGTCCTGCCTGACACGCTGCGGCCGCGGCCCGTGCTTATCAGCGCCTTTGGCGCCTGGCTTGGCTACGAACCGGACGACGGCGTAGTGTTGTGCGGCAGCCTCCCCGAGGCTTACGCCTGGTGGTGCCTCACGCTGCAACGTCGCTACCGCGGGCGTTTGCAGGACGGTACCATGTTTTTAAACACAGCGGTGCCTCTGCAGCAATGGCTGGCCTCACTGCCTACTTCTGCCCTTGCTGGCACCTAAAAGGGGTTTGCGAGGGTGGGGTGCGGGTGAAAAGGCACAGAGAGAGAGAGAGAGAGAGGTGGGGGTGAAAAGGCACAGAGAGAGAGAGTGAGAGAGAGAGAGAGAGAGGTGGGGGGGGGAAAGGCAGAGAGCGAGAGAGACAAAAAATAAATTGCTTTTTTGTTCCCCCCACGCCTTCTTCCCCGTTTTTTTTTTCTTTTTTTTTTTCCGTGTTGGCCCCCCCCCCTCTCATTGACGCCCCGGACGCCATGTTTGGGGGGGGGGGGGCCCAGGCACCCTTTCCCGCTTCCCCCGTCCCCCTCCCCCTTTTTTTTGTTTCCTCTCTCCCTCCCTCCCTCCCTCTCTCGTCACCTCTGGCTCTCGCCAAAGTGGTGCCAAGGCCTTTTGGTAAGTGCCACATATTTCCAGCAAAGGCACACACATCAAGCACCACCCCTTTCGTTTTCTCCGCACCCACCCTTTCCTTTCTTTTTTACTGTCACAAAGCCATGTCGGCCAACGAGAACAAGCACGATGAAGACAACAAGGACCCAAAGCAGAGCTCAAAGGAGGCAGCCGAGGCGCCAGCCAAGCCAACCCGCGACAAGCGCGAAAAGCAGAGACCCCTAGCGCGCAGGCACAGGCGCCGCGAGTGCCCCGAGGTGGGCATGCTGTGGCCCTCGGAAGTCAAGATGCTGGCCAGACAGTGCAGGATCGGCCGGCTGGGCGGCAGGAAGTTGCGGCACAGCGTGACCGACTCGCTCGACGACTTCGTGCGGGTCATGCACACGCGCGTGGACCTGTATGGCGGGGAGAACTGCGGCCGCAAGACGGCCCGCGTCGAGGACGTGCGCAGGGCGTACAAAACTGGCTTCGGCCGCCGGCTGTACCTGGACGACGTGGACGAGCCGCCCGCCAAGAAACGCCGCACTGTCAAGCGCGAGGAGGAGGAGGAGGGAGAGGGAGAGGGAGAGGAGGAAGAGCGCAGCGACGCCGTTCCCGCCGCAACGACAACAGCAGCAGCAGCATCGGACTGACAATTTTTCAACAACAGCAGAGAGCAGACGGCCGGCACATAAAAAAAAATGTAGTCAGTCTTAGATCAGACAAGTAACAAATCTTTCTTTAATTAAAAAAACCAAACCTGGCCATTGCCAGATCACGGAGCGATCACAAGTAAATTTGCTAGTTATCTCGGGGGGATAAAGTCGAAACGATTTTTTTTCTTTTTTTTGGGTTCATTGTTGGTTCCAAACCAGCAAGCTCGGTGGAGGAGGATTCACGCCCCCCCCCCCTTCCTCGCCTTTTCCCTCCTCTTGCTCGTCTCCTTTCCCTTCGTGCCAGGCCTGATATCACTCAATCACGTGTCTGGTTGAGCCGCGACTATTACTCGCTCTTTCCATCGGAGGAGGATTCCTTTGTTGCTCCAAAGCCTCGACTTTTTCAGTCAACTTCGTCAATAGCGCCAGGAACTGTGCTGCGTCGACTTTGCCTTTGTCTTGGCTGGCTTTTACCAAACGTTCCACTTCCGCCGCGTCGCTTGTTTCACTGTCTTTGAATGCACAAGGGTCCCGGGAGCACTTCAATCAGGTGACCATGGCTATGAAGTATTTCGCGAACGCAAACATTTTCTGTTCTGTGTTTTGCCTAGGCAAAAACGAAGGGATGATGCGACCGGGGGGGGGGGGGGGAAAGGACAGAGAGAAGCAGGCACGCGGTGTTGGTGGGGGTGCGCGATGGGGGGGCGGCCCGTTAGCCTTGATCGGCCCAGGCGTTTTGCTGTCTCAGTTCCTTTTCTTCTTCCGGTGAGAAGTCGTTAACGATGTCAAAGGTATCTCGGATCTGCTGGGGAGTCTTGCCCTTGAGCATGCTCGCAATCTTTGCACACGCGAGGTCGCGCAGTGGGTCGACTTGCAGGTAGTTCGCGGCCTGACACCACAACCACACGCAAACTCATCCATCAGTGCACCACCACCAACAAATAAAAGAAAAAACAAAAACGACGGATGCGCCTTTTTCTGTCTTGTCCAAGCCCCCCCCCCCCACACTCCCTGTCCTTTTTTGGTTTCGGGACTGGCAGAACTGCAAAACAAATACACCACCACAACAAGAAGCAACAGACGCAGGAGAGAGAGATAGAGAGAGAAAGTGCAGGAAGGACCAGAGTTAGCTTGAATAGCATCTGTTGATCTACCTCAATGAATTCAGCGTACACTTGACCCACTACTTCGATCAGGTCGACACTTTTGAGCGGCCTTTCAATTTCCTGCATTTTTGTCTCGTCGTTGCCGTAGAGTTTCATGAAGTCGACTACCTTCTGCAGGGTCTCCATATCCTCGACATACACTGGTATACGATGAAATTTGTTGCCATCATCGTCTTTTTGGCATTTCTCAGCCATAAAATGAGGTTTTTTGCCATCGTTTGTTTGGCATACAACATTTCCCTCTTTTGCTAACAGACTACTGATTAGTCCAGATATCAGGACGTACTTTAAGGGCACATTTATCGTCGCTTCTTTCTTTCCTGCTGCCGGCGTTTCGGCTTTCCTCTTTCCTGCTGCCGGCGTTTCGGCTTCTTTCTTTCCTGCTGCCGGCGTTTCGGCTTCCTTCTTTCCTGTCGCAGGCGTTTCGGCTTTCTTCTTTCCTGCTGTTTCGGCTTGCCTCTTTTCTTCTGCTTCCCTCCTTGCGGCTCGCCTCTTTTCTACTGTTATCAACACTTTTTGTGCAATTTCCAATCTCACTGTTATTCCTTCGTCCACTATCGCGGTTTTTCCTACGTAGCCCTCCTCCTCCCCCTCCTCTAGGCTCACAGCTTCTTTCTTCTCTCGCTTGGACATTTTTTTTTTGTTTGCGCCACGAGATTCCAGAGACAAAAAAAGCGTAAAAACGACTTTTGTTACTAAAGTTGTGAAACTTGGTTTTGAAAAAAAGGTTCTCAAAAAAAAGCAGAAGATGTTTTTGCAACAAAGAGTTTAGAATAAGGGGGGTCGGAGGGGGGTGTGGGGGAATGGGGATGGGGGAATGCGGAGGGCCCGGGGGACGAGAAAATTTACTGCAAGGGAGGGGGGGGGGGGGGGGGAGGACTACCTGGTGGTAGGCGATGTCAACAACATTGGTAAAAAGGCTGCCGCACTGGAGGTGTGAGGTGACAGGTTGTGATAGTGTAAATTTCTTTACGCAGTCAAAGTGTAGAGCTTGCAACGCGGTATGCCCCCTGTTCCTGGCACAACCTGACCCAAGAAATTGGGCTGTGTCCGATGTCTTGGCGATTCATGGTGGATTCAAAAACAGTGTCGACCTCCTAGACATTGCTGAGCAGGGAATAGGGGGAACTCTAAGAATGACAGGAATATTATCAGCAGTGAATGCGGTACCGTATTGCGAAAGGGCAGATTACATATTTTGGGACATAGGTTGTGGAGTCGGGAATGTTCTTCTCGCAGCCATGGTTTTTGGGTATGGACGCGTGACGGGTTTGGTCCTCAGCAAAACGATTGTTCTAGGGAATGGAACTTGAAATTGGGCAAGGCTAGTGAGGTGCGCCAAGAAAGTGGACATGCAGAGTTGTGGACTCAACAAGATCCTGTGGTGTGGTGGAATGCTAGAGTAGAGAACACTGTTGATTTGGAGCGTTACTTCAAAAAATACAGCTGGCACGGCAACGTGGTAGTGTTTCTATTCTGGACAGCTTGGCAGGCAGGGCACAAGGAAGCAGTGTTGCATTTCATACGCACATGTCCACAGATCAAATATGTCCTGGTAGCAGATGAGAGCAAGCGGCCTCAAGGGCATAGGCTTGTATTTTCGATGCTTGAACAGGCAGGTTTCACTTTGCATAGATACAGACCGCGTTTGGCCATTGCACGTAGTTCAGGTTCGGAAAAGTTTGTTCTGGTGTGTTGGAAAAGACTGTAATAATAAAAAGTTTGACTCGTATGTCAAGTTTGAAGTGTGATGCATCCGAGATGCGCTACTAATTGAACTTGCATGTGTTGTAGTAGTTTTATCGAGTGCAGCGACTGGAGGGCGTGCGCCCAGGGCTGTTATTGACTGTGGAATATGATGGTAAAGAAAGCAATCAGATAGATGAGGCGCCAGATGAATTTTTGGGTGCGGAAGAGCTTGTTGTTTCAGTCAAGCAGTTGGATACGTGGGCGAACAAGAAACATAAACTTAAGGCTCTGAGACCACCACGTTCAAAGGCAGGCCGCAAATATGGGCTACTTGATGAATTGGTTTATAGTGAGCAACTAGAACTTGGAAAATCGCATTTCCTAATTCTGGCGCGAACTTATTTTCAAGATGTTGTCTGGTCTGGACGAAAGGAAGCGCAATCTGGCAGGGGCAGAGGCCAAGAACAGGTAGAAAAAACTTGGCACAGTTGGACTTGAATATTCTCCAAATTGATTTGGGAAGCCCCAAGACGAAAATGACTGGTGACGGAAGACTTAGATATTGTGTTTTTCCGTGAATCTTTTCCTTGTCCACCAAATTTACCGTAAAACGTGTTTCACGGGGAAATCGGGAAAAAAGATAATACGAACAGGGAAAAACGGCAATAGCTAAAAAGAACTTTGAACTGATCGTTTGAAATCATTTCTGAACGGAATCGAAAACTGGTTAGTGAAGTCGAAACGTCGTGCAGAAGAGAATCTAATGAACCGGTCAAAAAGAGTGTCTTATCAACGGTAAAGGTTTTAGCCGGTCGTTAAGGTGCTCAGTCTGATAAGTCTAACACTCATTAAA